>JAGFMF010011709.1:15598905-15642594 GCA_019455555.1 Galemys pyrenaicus
TTAAGGGCAGACAGGAGCACGGGGGACTGAGGTGATGGTGTACTGGTGACGTGGTGATGGGGAATACATGGGGATTACAATTGATGTCAAATATATATAAATTTAAAAAGTTAATGAAAAAACAGTGTGCACACCCTCAATAAAATTCCCATTGTGAACAAGAAGAGGTGGAGAAAGGAGGGAAAACTGGAAACACACAGTCCTAAATCTCACTCTGGTTGCATATGACAGAGTGCTGATTACAAGAAATGAGTGATTGCTTTCATTACTTCATTTTAAAGCCACTTAATATGCCTCCCAGGTAGTTTTCTGATTTGGAAAACCACAAAAGAAAGTTAAAATGCTTAATGCTTTCCAGAATTCTTTTTTTTTTTTTTTTTTGAGAATTCTGCTTCAAATTGTGGAAATGAATGTCGGTGAATCTGATTCTGGATGCAGTTTTTTCATTAATATAAAATCTTTTTCCCTCTAGTCCCACTCAGAGTTGATGGGTTCATATGAATTTTCTAGTGGTGCTGGATAGCACACTAGACACAGATGAAATCGAGATGAAAAGGCTCATCCCAACTTCCTGACTGGTAGCAGGCAGATGAAAGGATGATTACAGTATGTGGAAATAAGTGCACCAATGGGAACGTGTATATTGGTCAATGAGAACCCAATGCATCATATTTGTCTACAAGAGGTGAGCCTTACGCTAACGCCTGTAAAATGAATAAGCATTAGGTTAAAGCAAGAGCACAACTGCAGAGGGCACAAGATGCATACACAGAAATGAAGGCACCATTAAACACAAAAAAGCATAAGGAGATGGAGCTGGAAGAAAAAAAATCAAAGCCGAAAATGACTAGTCAGTTACCTCTTATCTACAAACTAAGATCTTTGTTTTGCCCATGAGAATGCTGGGACTTTGAATCACTCTCCTGTAGCCACGCTGCAGTGATACCCAGTATGGCATGGTGGCTAACTAGAGAGACACAGTAGGGCAGACTCCTGGGGTCTCCTCCGATTGCTAGTGGAGTGTACCTCTCCCTATATCAATTTCTCACCTATAAAGTGAGGGAGATATTATCTCCTTCGCAGTGTTGCAGTCTTCACTGTAACATTTCATTAATCCACACAGGACACATTGAATAGTACCTGGTATAGGAATTAGAGTACAGTACACATTAACTGTTCTATGCATTCTTTTGCAAACATCAATAATTGAATGTTCTGCATCATTCTAAGTGCTGATCAAGGTTAGCCTAGGAGTTAATAGGCAGCTCAGACACCTGTCTATATGCTGCAGAGAAAATGGTATTGACTACTTTCTATTGTACCATATTTCTTCTACATGGAAAAGTCATGATACTTAGAGATTAAATGTTAAAAATCTGAAAGTTGTTGATAATTAAACCATTATTAAGCACTAACATCTGGGTGTAAATAGTTATCTGAGCTGGAAGCACAGCCTAGAAAAATTGGGTCACAAACCTAGTAAGTTGAGGGCAAATAATGAAAAATGATGGAATAGAACTTAAAATCTGCCTGGACTAGAATGTGCTTTAAACTTTGTTCTTAATATATAATGTTTGTTGTTTCTAAAATATGTCTCACTGGGGCCTCCCTGGTGGCACAGTGGGTTAAGCAATGCACTATGAAGCAAACCGCAGCCACTGCAGCACGAGTTCCATCCCTGCCTCCAGCCAGGGAGGGGACCCACATGGTGCAGCAGACCTCTCCTGCCTCACCCGCTGCTCCCCTCAGCAGTGTGTTTCAGTAGATCTTCCTGTTCTGCTCCCCGCTCTGTCTCTGACGAATCCTCTCACCTCCCTGGACTCTGGCCTGCAGCCCAGTTCTTGTATGTATAAATAAATAAATCTTTAAAAAAATAATAAATAAAATATATCTCATTGAATAGTTAAAACTATCCCATAGAATACCTTTTACTGCTAAGAATATATCCAAAATAAGGAAACCAAGACACAGATAAAGACAAATGTAGCAGCTTTTGTTCTGCTGCCCCTTTCATACTCCACCCTTCACACTAGCTCTGAAATGCTTCCATTGAGAAGGGAAGAAAAGTCTAAGTTTTCTTTGGGAGTTGCATGACTTCTAGAGAAATACTGTATTTGGCAAGAAGCTATAATCGCTGGTAGCATCCTCCATGATACTCTCTCTGTTGTCTTGGGCAGAGGGCTTGCTTGGGATGTATGTATTATTCATATATACAGAAATGTCTATTCTAACAAGACTTTACAGTTGCTTCCTCGTGTTTATAGAAACGATAACAACAAGGGACCATATGGACTTGGAATTTATTATTATTTTCATCCCCTATATTGTCTGTAGAGTCACCATGGAGTGATTCAGGATCCTACATATAAACTGTAGGTATAAAATGTACACAGAAGGAGCTAAATACAAATAAAATGAAAATGAGAAGCAATAATGAAAATGTCCTTGGGTACCGGGTTTCTGTAGGTTCTGTCCAATCAGTGGAAGTGAATGTTGATAGAAGATCTCTTAACCTAACCCTAAACTCTTCATCCTACCCATCCTTGTGACTCAGGAAAATCCTTATGGAATAATAAGCTGTAGAGAGGAAAGAGAAAGTTGAGACCCAGAGGAAGACACCAAAACAAGAGTTCTGTGAGTTCAAGGACAAAGGACTCAGTACATTGTATTGGTAGATGTTAAATAAATACTTGTTCAGTTAATCAATAGGTAGATGAGTGGATAAATGCTAGAGACTGTCACAAGTCACAAAAAACATATCGTACTGTGTTCTAAGGGAAGTGTATCCTTTCATCTTTTTATACTAGGCATGTAGCACATAGTAGCTCTTCTGGAAGGAAGGAAGGGAGGGAGTTAATGTAGCATCATAGGACTGGAAGGAAACGTGTGAAATCATTGGTGTTTCCCAAAAACTGCAAACAAAAGTCTGAGTACACAGCAAAACAAAATAGTCAAACCAACCAAAAGCCTCAAAGAGGTGGTATTTAAGTGTATTAAAAAGGCTGAAAGAAAAAAAGCAATAGCTAGAATTTGGGAAAGAGTTCTGAATTGCAATCCGTTCGAAATCTGGCTTGCCATTCCTTCTTTGTGTCTCTATACATAATTTTCTGTACTAACTGGGCCGCAGTTTTCTTACCTCTTCAAGGGAAATAAGAAATGACTATAAATAATACAGTAAAATTTAAAATCTATTAAGACAATGTATTAACATGTGTTCAATAGCTCAGTAAATGTTTATATAAAGAAAATATTTCTCAACTGTACTGAACTGCTAGGTATAAGTAAATGTTCTAAGGAAATTTTTTTCTGGAATCTTTTAGGAAGAGAAATGTTCACCAAAACTACAAGTATCTTTTCTAAAAATTTAATTTATGGAAAAACGTAGCTCTTTTGGCTGGTGGCGTGTCTTAGAGGATTTCGCATACTCGGGAAAGCGCTTACAAATAATATAACATGAGAGTGTAAATTATTGGCAACAGGCTGTCATGTTTTGCCACAAAAACTCTTCAGTATTTAATTAAAAACTGCAATGACTTAAAATCAGGAGATGTCAGGAACATTAATTGGGGGTACAGATGAGCCGTTGGAGGGCTGTGACTGTCAACTCCACAGCCAACTTTCTCCTCAGCTTCAGGTTCCTGGGCAGGCTTTGAAAGAATGCATCCAACAGCTATAATAGATGCCTGTGGTCGCAGCAGAAAGTGTAGATATTAGTGTCTATTTTGATGTGCCGTTCCTGTTTGAGTTCCAGGATTGGTCTTTGGGAGAGCGGGTGATAGAAGGAAATGAGAAGTCTGTCAGAGCTAAGCGTCCATGAGTCTCCAGAGTGTGTGTGAAGAGTGACCTGTAAATCTGCAGGGGTTACAGCTGTGCCAGGAGATAGGTAAAGTTTGAAAAATATTAAATACATGAAACCAGTCCTTTGAGTTTCTTATACTATGCACAGTGCCAGCTCTGGGCTCAGGGACAAATCCCCTGACAAGTGATTAATATCAAGGAGAACCACCCAAATCCAGAGACATACATAATTCTGCCTCAGTCTGTTCTCAGTTGACAGTCACTTGGAGGAGACACAGTCCCTTGGATGAGACACGCCAGGAGGGTCAAGTGTGGTCATGGCAAAAGCTGAGTTCTAGTTTATCCTTGCCACCAGCCCCTGACGGGCTCCAGGAAGGAAGAGTGATTTGTTTTCTTGTACATTGCCTTGTGAACTAAGAATGACCAGTGCTCCCTCCCTCTCTTCCTTTTAATACAGTTGCTAAAGCCATATAAGGAAATATCCAGCCACCTTATCCCCACATCTCCCTCGACTCTCTGACCTTAAGTAACCCCACAAAACTAAAATCAGAAGAAATTCGAAAAGGAAAAAGAATATCATGGAACTAGCAGGTCCTGTTTGAAGCTCCAGTCACTCGTCCATGCCTCATTTTACAAATGCAAAGATGAAGATTTGGGAAGGAATGTAATCATGTAATTAGCTTGTGATTAGAACCCAGACTAGAGCTCTAGACTCTCGACAAGCAGAGCAAAGTATTTTCCAGGCTTGAGAAGCAGAACATTCTGAAGGTGATGGGTTGAATTGCAGGGATGGGGAAGGGATGGGGAAAAGTCTTTACAAAGAGAAAGTGGGAGCAAGAGACAATTGTAAGTTGAGTGCAATCCTAAGAGATCAAAAAATGTGACATGCATGTATATAAAATGAAAACAAAAGGAGTCTGTTATTATTTAAATGCTATTCAAAGGACTGAACATGGATGTCCTTCCAAGGAGATGAATGAATGGATCAAAGATTTTTTTTATCCTAGAGAATCTAGTATTTAACTAGTCAGGCACATAAGAAGGGAACATTGGTGTGATTCTTCTACCTCCAGAGGTTCAAATGTATTACAGAACAGTCTCTTGTACCATTTTGGGAAGAGCTGAACTGGATCCAAAGTTTCTGGTCTGTCTGCGTTGGGCTTCTCTGATGTGAAGGGAAAGATCAATGGAACTGAAAAAAAAAATGGAAATATCACTTTGTGCTCATCAATAATTGCTGAAGATTTGAGTTACACGAGACTAGCTCTAAGTTTCTGGGGAGAGGACCTTTTGAAACATCTCAGACCTCTGGTCATCCATGAAGCTGAATCAGTCAAATGCTCACATATTCTGTTAGTGGGTGAATTCAGTCCAAAGGGTTGATTGGCAGCATATGATAAAGACAGCCATCTGCGTCCCACGTTTGGGTCCCAGACATGCCACCCTCTTGGGTACCTCGTCCTTTGAGTTGGGATCTACTGCCCCCTGCGGTACCTTTACTAAGTGACTTTTTAGGCATAGTGGTAAAATTCGGCAGTAACTTCAGTTTTTTGTTTTTTGTTTTTAACTTTTTTTATTTATATATATATTTGACATCAATTGTAATCCCCATGTATTCCCCATCACCACGTCACCAGTACACCATCACCTCAGTCCCCCGTGCTCCTGTCTGCCCTTAACCCTCCCTCTCTTCCCTCCCCACCAAATGTCCCCAGTTTGTCCTTCTCTTTTCATTTTTGGTTTTTGTGTCTTTATTGTTATTATTATTATTGTTGTTCTTATTCCTTCCCTTGATCCTTATTTGGCTCTCTTATATTCCTCCTAGGGGAGGAACCATCTGGTATTTTTCTTTTGCCTTCTGACTTACTTTGCTGAGCATCATCCCTTCCAGTTCCATCCATGTTCCTATGACTGTGTCTAGTTTTTCATTTTTGATTGCTGGATAGTATTCCATCTTGTATATGTACCATAGCTTCCCAATCCACTCATCTGTTTTTGGGCATTTAGGTTGTTTCCAGTGGCGATTCCTCAATCTAGAATGGAACTTCCATATGATCCAGAAATCCCACTCCTAGGAATATACCCAAAAGACAAAGATACACTGATGCAAAAGAATACCTGCACCCCTATGTTTATAGTAACTTCAGTTTTACATAAGACCACTAGACTAGGTAGGTTCCAGACTGGACAAATAATATAAAATTGTACATTAGTGCCCAAAATTGCAGGCTACACATGCCTAGTTTAACTCAAACAATTCTCTTTGACTGGAACTTTAAACAAGTTACTCAAAATTTTGCTGTATCAGTTCCCTTATCTGTAAAATGTACAAAATATTATGAAGATTAAAATAAGAAATATTTAAGTTAGAAGAGGATGTCACAAAATATGTGCTCTATAAATATATTTATATTTATGTTCTTTATTATTAATCTGATTGAGGTTAATTAATAATTGTTAATATTATTTGCATACAGAAAATGCTTTGAGGTAAGGGATTGACAGGTGAACATGATACACACTTTAAACATGTATGAAGCAATATGTAAATATTACATATGATTATTAATGGTAAAAGTAGTATTACTAGAGGCAGTGATTCAGGAAATACAAGAACTAGTTTAGGTAATGTAGTTTGCCTAGCATATCAGGTAATAATAAACTAGACGTTTAGTATCATATAGCTTTTATTCTGAGGTTTAGGGAGAAGCCATTGACTAATTCAGTGGGTGTGACAGAACCATTAAGGATGTTGCTGAGCCTCCACTATAAACTTGAAGGTAAAAGAAATAGAGATAAAATGTGTGCTATCATCAAGGGCTATACAGAATACAGAGAAAGAATACATAAACCACTGGTTATAATCTAAAGTGTAAGCGTCATACTATTTTTTTTCTAGGGAAATTGTATTCTTAGCTTTGTGGCTTTTATCATCATTGCAATGAAAACATTTATTTTTACAATTTTAAATTTAATACCTGTTCCATCTCCCTTGACAATAACGTCCTGAAACCCAATGCCATGTCTGCCCGTCTGGCCACTCACTGCCCGATGAGCAGCATAATGCCAAGCATAAAAGCACATTGTAACTGTTACTGAAAGAACGAAAGTGGAGGGTGTTACTGGTAAAACTGAGGGAAGGTACCCAAAGGCAGAACTGTCCTTTGAAGGACAGAGAGGAATTCAGTGCAAGAAATGCACATTTGAGCATGTTAAATCTGCTGATCTCTCCCAAAAAACTAACCTACTTGGCTTGTTCCTACCATGTAGACCTGTTATTTACCTGAAACATGCAATCCTTTCATTTTTTAGAGAAGTATTTTCTAAGCAAGCTAAGCTGGCTACTAGAACAGGCTGAAGCATCTGAGTTCAAGTTCTGCTCTGTATGTATCACTTAGTGCATCCGAGCCTCAGCTTCCCCATCTGAGTAGTGGAAATAGTGGCCTTCATCCCCACTGAGCTGCTGTGAGGGTTGAGCCACTGGGGGAACTGCACGGCCCTAGAAGACCTGCTTTGTCATATACTTGGTCATACCTGTATTTGCAAAAGCACCACCATGACACAAGCAGCTCTTGGCAACTGCCAGTCATCAAAGGTACCACCGAAATTTCTAGACCCAGCAACTACATGAGTTTTACGATCCAGAGTCTCTGTTAAAGGGAACTAGCACATCAACAAGACAAGAGCTTTCCCTCCCTCTGAATCTGGGCCACGTCCATTGCCCAAATTTTATGTTAAAAATAAAAACACTGACATTAAATGTGTTGCCACGAATCAACAACCTATTCAGGGTAAGATATTACAGCACAGCGGTCCCCAAGCAATGTGTGTTTTAAAAAAATATGCTTAAGACTGCAAGCGCTTTTTGTGACTGCTTTGCAAAATCACTAGAGCTGAAGTATTTGTATTTTAATATTTATCCCCAAACTGGCCTGCTGTTTTCAAATTGCCCAGGAAACGAAATGTTGAAAATGGAAGGAAACCAGCACAAGTTAGATTTAGAAATACAGTGTTAGTAAAGCAAGCCGCGGGGTTCTGCTACCTTAACAGCACCATAAAAGGCTCATAATTAAATAACTGTTTTTCTTAACATAGCTATTCTAATACACCCCTGCCACTTATGGAAAAGTATTTCACGTTCGTTCTTTCATTACCAACTAGAGATGCTTGTAAAGAGGTAACTGGTCCCAGAAATTGTTAAAAATATTTTAATAATGGTGTCCTTTACAAAGGGGAAAAATGTAAAAAAAAATGTATTGGAGAACAAAATCAGGCTCTCGATACTTCCTGTGGTTATTTTTACTGGCACTCAGCCCACAAATAATGATCTCGTGAAGCAATGTCACGCCATAGAGCTGCCACGTAACAACAATGGCCGAGGCAATAACAAAACTCACTCTGGTCATCAGTGTGCCAGACACAATGGCAGGGCCAGAGGCTACCAGCAGCTTCAAAAGAGAAGTTAGCTGGCAACCATGAGCTGAAAGCCAGCATTCTAAATAATCAAATGAGAGCAAGGAAGGGAATGGTACCAAAAAGCAGCTAGAATTTAAAGGGCTCCGAGTGTGGATCAACATACTTTATACAATATTTTCAAAACTTCACACCAACTGTGTGAAATAAATATGACAGAGGCTGGACAGTCTGAGGAAGGATCTCAAAGTTGCCCAGGTAGGAAGTGGCAGAGAGAGGTGTATGTTTCATTTCTCTGTGACTTTCAAGCCTTTGGTTTCCTGCTAATGAATACTGACATGGCAAGTAAGCTATCAAGGCTGCAAGGAAATGAAGAAATGTTACAAGATGGCAAATTCCAAGTTATTTCCTATGGCCAAGTTATTTTCTACGGGAAAATGCTGTCCAGTGGGTGTTTTCCAAGTGTGGTTCTGCATCCTCTGCCTGAGAAACACGTCAAAAGTTTGTAAAAATGGGCCTCCCTGGTGGCGCAGTGGGTTAGGCTACACACTAAGAAGCAAACCGCAGCCACTGCAGCACGAGTTCCATCCCTGCCTCCAGTCAGGGAGGTGACCCACATGGTGCAGCAGACCTCTCCTGCTGTGCCCGCTGCGCCCCTCAGCAGTGTACTTCCATTGATCTGCCTGTTCTGCTCCCCGCTCTCTGTGGTGAATCCTCTCACCACCCCCCCTCCACGTCTCTGGCCTGTGCCCCAGTGCTTGTATGCATAAATAAATAAATCTTTAAAAAAAAATTTGTAAAAATGAAATACTCTAGATCTCCCCCCCTTAGAATATGGAGTCAGTGCCCTAGGTGTGGAGATTCATGGACATGAAGACATTTGGTTTTTTTCAGATTCCTTAAGTGGTTTCTCATGCACACTCAGGGAGCAATCATAATGGCCACCGTGTCTTCGTTTGTTCTCTATACTTTCCTTAATGGAGGTATTCTTCAAGGTGATGCTTCTCATGGCACTTTTTAATAAAATACATTTTGAGAAATGGTGGCTTCTGTTTATACAATTAAAACCCTCTCTGGGGCCTCCCTGGTGGCACAAGGGTTTAAGCACTGCCCTATAAAACATCTGCAGCCACTGCAGCATGAGTTTGATCCCCAGTCAAGGAGGGGACCCACATGATGCAGCAGACCTCTCCTGCCTTGCCCCACTGTTCCCCTCAGCAGTATATTTCAATAGATCTGCCTGTTCTGCTCCCCACTCTGTCTCTGGTGAACCCTCTCATCCCCTATACCTCTGGCCTATACCCTTTTTTGTATGCATAAATAAATAAATCTTTAAAAAAAAACCCTCTCTGACTCATTGATCATGTGAATACAGAACCTGAGAATGAGATTGTTGTAATTTTCTTTCTGTGGTATGATAAACCTACCTCAGAGCATCTAGTAAGAGCTCATGTAGGAAACTTGTTTTCAGCTTACACTCTAGTCAAGAAGTATTTTTTCTCATAGGAGGGATATAATAGTTATCTATTGCTTTGTACCAAATCACTACAAAACATCATGGCTTAAAGCAAAACAAAGCAAAAAGCCAAGATGGATATCAAGGACACGCTGCTGAGTGAAAAAGTCAATCTCTAAAGCTCTCATGTATGCTGCCAATCATGTAACACTCTTGAAAAAATAAAATTTTACAGATGGAGATCAGATCAGTGTTTACAGGGATTAGATATGTAAAAGATGGATATGGTTGTGAAGGGGTCTTATAGGTGAGATCTTAGTGAGGAAAGAACAATTCTGTATCTTAACCGTTGTGGTGATTACATAAATCCACATGGAAAGTAGGATGGCATGGAACATATGGTTCTGGATTTGGATTTGGATTTGTTTTTGATGTTATATCATAGTTAGTTAGAGGTAATCCATGGAGGAAGTTGTGTAAAGTGTACACGAGACCTCTGTACTATTCCTGCAATTTCTTATAAATCTCTAATTATTACAAAATGGAAAGTTAAAAAGCATGTTTAAAAAATTCAAAAATAGTAATTATCTCATCATGCCCACTGATGGGAAAACTGACAGTATGTGAGTGTCTCTGGCTGTGTCTCTCCTGAGGTTTCACAGAAGCTATGGGCTGAACTGAAGAATCATCTGAAGGATCGACTGGAAGTTTGTCTTCTAATCTTATTCATGGGGCTCTTGGCAGGATTTCTTTTCTTCCCTGTTGTTGGATTCTTCCCCAGTGGTTGTTAACTGGAGTTCTCTCCCAGTTCCTTGCCACTTAGGCCGCTTCATAAGTCAGTTCATGATGTGGCAGCTAACTTTTCTTAAAGCAGGTGAGAAAGACTGGGTGAGCACCCACATGGTGGTCACTGTGTTTTTAGAATCTGATCTTGGACAGACATCCTCTATCTGAGGAATGACACCCCATTCCTTCTGTGATACCTTCTTCATTAAAAGTGAGTATAAAAATTCCAGGCCCCAATAATAAAGGGCAAGGATTTACACAAGGACATGAAATTCAGGAGGAAGCATTGGGAGCCATCTTTGAGGTTGTCTACCAAAGAGCATTTTAAAATATACTTATTTTTGATACACTATGAGGAAATGTAGAATATAAACAATGATTCATATTAAAGGAAGACTGAGACAGCTCTACATTGAGCAGCCTCTGAGGTTAATAACTGAGATAGTCAACTGGTATTTTTCAGTCTATTAAAAGAAGTGAGCCTCTATAGTCATAATAATGTCAACGATTATACCAAGAGGGACATGAGCAAGTTCACAAGCAAATGTCAAAGATTTCTTGCAAATAATCGTAAAGTTCTGACATGAAGAATAAATATTATGGACATTTATTTCAATATAAACTTGATTATGACTTCGCAGGTTGGGGAGGCTAGAACTAGGGTGAGGACAGCCATGCCTCCATGCTTACTTACTGGGATATTTCTCCATGGGACTGTTCTCAACAGCGGGCATGCCAGTTGTCTACTTTGATCAGCTGAGAAACTTCTGAAGTCTAATAATATAACAGGCAAGATCTTCTACTCTAGCTACTACTAAGATATAAGAAGTTATTTTCTATGGCCAGATTTGAACTTGGGCTAAAAATTGTAATAGGGCTGTCCTGCCACTGATACATTAGGTGGGTCCCAGTTAGTTTTGTGCTGTTAGTTATGGGCTGCCCATAGAGTATTTTGGCTGTCTCTCAAATCCCAGCCTTGCCATATGTCTAGTCCATGGATAAGACTGGCCAGTTCTTTATCCGACAAGGTCATTCCTCAACAATGTGAGTCTCAGCTGGCTGTTAGCTAAATTAACTCTGAACAGCCTGTTCTGGAGTATTAAGCATTGCAGAATGGCTATTGATTTCTCCAGAGATGAATATCACTTGATGTAGTGTAGTAGTCTTAGTGGGGGTCTGGAGTAGGTCTTCTCTTCTGTCAATAGGTGCTGAATGCCCAAAACAGAAGGGACTTGCTGGCTAAGAGAACCTGAATGATGGTGATGATTATAAATGTATGTTAGAGTCGTATGTGTGTGAGTGTGTGTATGTACTTGCTCCATATTAGACATCATGCACCATTCTATGTGGTGTTAAATGTGGCATAACTCAGTACTTAGTTGTTATAAACTACCCATTAGGACTGGAAATGCCCTATCAGAACAGGCCACTGCTTATCTCCCCAAGTATATCAAATGCCCTTTTCTCCACTCTCTTTTGCATTGTTACTTTACTCCAGTTACTTTACTTTGGGTTTAATTCCATTTCTTATCTATGGCATTTCCATAAGAGGTTCCATTGTATATTTTCTTCATACACCTATCACAACTTACCATGTTCTTATTTGAGTACTTACTTTTTTTTGAGTGGGATGGGGAACATTTTAATCTCAGCTACTGAACTCTGTGATGGCACAACTATGGCTGCCTGGTTCATCAAAGCATTTTGGTATATGTTGGACATGCAGTAAATAAATTGAATATATTGTCAGGGATTTCCTACCACTTTCATTTTTTTCTCCAGCAAAAGCTGAAGAGTTGGGGCCAGGTAAATAATCTATGACTAAATTTTCTGTTCTAGTATCACTGGACAATGAGATGGATAAAAGGTATAAAAGCAAGTAAGAAACAGATGGAAACAGGGAAAGAGAAGGCTGGACACACATTATCGGGACATCTCATGAGCCAAAATGCAGAGAACTGGCTTAAATTTCCCCTGATAGCAGAAATAATCACAATGGGTGTGTATGAAGGCGACTGGAGAAAAAGAAATGACGTTTAATTAAATCAGGCTATTCTTAGGCACTTAAGTAAGACACTTAAGTAGTATCAAACTGTGCTGAAACAGAGGTGTTGAGTCCAGCGGAGATACTCTGCACGGTTGGCAGTTATGAATTATATTTCTAGATCTATTACAACTATTATGATCAGTGACATGCACCAAAAAAATGCACTGTACTACAAAAGCTTGAGAACCTGAAGAATTACCTGTATTATTTTGTTTCTAGAAGGGGGTATAGTTGGAACACCTACTACGGAAATCCGTTTATCTTAGGAAGAGGTGGTAAACTAGTTGCTTGTCATTGTCGCTGATAAAGGCAATGGTGTGTTTTGGAGAAGAAACTTCTTAGAGGTCCTCCCTACATGGTGTATGTGAAGTGGAGATGCTAAGGAGGACAGCACTAAGTAAAAATTTCACACTGGCTTGGAACTGATACTTTCTCTTTGTCTTGCCCTTTCTGCCTGGCCACGGTACTAACTGACCTCTGTCAGACCCTATCTGGGGTCTCCCAAACCCCACTTAGGTAGAGTCATGTGCTGTGGTGTGGGCAGAAGGGAAGGACGCCACTTCCTGGGTTGGACCATAGACTGTCTGCTGTAATGTGGGTAATAAACAAGCCATTATTATGCTAAGCCATGGAGATTTGGAGATATTTGTGCGAGTAGTTTCCTTCCCCAACTAATGTCACCATTGTTCCACAAGAGAGGCCTGAAATAAAGTATTAGTCCAAAATATCTGATGATTCTGAGGACAGGCGTCATTGCCTTGAACACAAGAACACACTGTAAGATGGACCCCTGCTTATGTTTACAAACAGGAAACAATCGAACGGAAGTGAGTGAAAAAAGACAATTTGCAATGTCAAGTAACCCTTGGATTCATGTGTGTGTGTGTGTGTGTGTGTTTATGTGATGCCAAAACATTCGTCTGATTAAAATACACACATTTTGCAGTTTGGGGTTACAGGCTAGTTCCTCAAAATATCCTTGGCCCACTTCTTACCCTTGTTTATACAATGAGGATAAAGTTCCATCTAAGAGCAGGGATAGTAGAAGTGCTGGTTATAAGGAGCCTTTCCTTTCAATGAAAAAAAAAAAAAAAAAAGGATTAGCGGGAACATAGGCGCTAAGGGAGCACTAGAGAAAACAGATTTAGCTCATTGTGCAGACTAAGGAGGTCTTAGCAACGGATGTTCTTGACAAGTGGTGATAAGAATGACTGGAATTCAGAGGTGAGTATCCTAATCAGATTCCTTCGAAGTTGAGTCTGTTTTGAGGATTCTTGAGCTAGTGAGCTGCTGAAGCTGTTTTCTCAAACCTGTGAGTGAGACAAGCAAGATAAACAGAGGGAGAAGCGAAGCAAAGGTATGATTTGGGGGAAGCCTGGCCACAGCCTGATCATGGAGGGCGCTGGAGCATGGATGCCAGAGTTGGAAGCATCAGTCATGTGCTGTGAGTGGTCTCTGGATGTGGGTGCGAAACTTCTCAGGCCTTCCTATGTGAGGGGATTGCCGCTGACTAAAGGGAATTCTCCAGAGAGGAATATGACTAGGAATTACCAGGAGCCATCATACAGTTTTCAGGAGATAGGTGTATAGCCCCTACTATGGGGACGTGGATGGGACCCCAATCATCTACTCCTGTCTTCTGCTTTCATTGCTTAGACCCACTTAACTCCACTTTATGTTGATTCCATTCATGTAAATCTATCTTATAACTCAGGTTGATCATAATTTCTAGGGAAAATTACAGAACCAGAGTTTAGGGAAGGTAAACCCCAATGCATACATCATCCCTCTTCCACTACCTTTTCTTAGTATTCTCCCTAGCTGGCATCTCTGTGCGTCAAGATGACTTTCCTGGCATGGTGACCCACATCTGGATCTCTGGTGGGGTGTAAGCCCTTCCTAGGTGAGTTGCTGCTCTTGCCTGTTTGTAGTTAAAAACAGGCACGATAGTATCATGACATGACCAGTGTGTCCTTTGAGTAATCAACTAGTCTTACCTGCCCTTGTTTTGTAGCAGGGCCTCTATCTCTTCATGATAACCAGGGTCAGCTTCCCATGTCCACATGGCAAATCCTTTCCATTCCTGTTGGTCTCCTGGGACGAGCAGCCTCACATGACTGGGCACAAACAATAGCTTTAAGTTTAATGAGACTCTTAATGTAACCCTGGTGGGACTAGCCATTCTCTGGGAACTAGACTATCTAGAACCACACAAACTAAATTTTGTGAATAAGAACCCACAAAAGAGGATAAGAACCACAGATTCCTAACTAGGCCGTGAGAGTGAAGGAGAATGACCACTTCTACTGTATCCCTTGGGCCTAGCAATGGTGTCATCTACAGTTTGGCAAAGAGCGTCATCATACCTCTTTCTGCCTGTACCCTGGGAATTGAGACTGCTTTTAAAGTTATTATTTTGGCTGAGATGATTCTGCCAACTGCTCAGCATATCTGTTCTGATTTTACCTTTGCGAACCAGGGAAATAGCTCTACATGGTTCCATATTTCCAGTGGACAGAGTGTGAAAATGCCCTATAGCAGGTTTACTTATTCCTGGTTCCCATGAAGCCCTACAGGGCCAAGGGGGGCCAGGTGACTTTTGGGTTTCCAAGAATCAGTGTCATCGTGAACCCAGCATCCAACAACTCTCAAAAGTTCTGAATATTTTTCTTTATAGAATTATTGTATATGTTCAAGAAAATAATATAGGTTGCTTTGAGGAAGGATTACACTTTTCCTGTGGTGGTATAGAGGCCTTCTTCTCTTTCAAAACTTACTGGAATAAGAACTGGATCTGCTGTGCTTTGGAAATGAGGCAAAGAATTGTTATTTTCCTTAAGGGCAGTTGATATTGACTTTCTGCTTATTCATCTTTTGATTTATTTATTTTTTAAGATTTTATTTATTTATGCATACAAGATCTGGGGTACAGGCCAGAGATGTGGGAGTGAGAGGATTCACCAGAGACAGAGTGAGGAGCAGAACAGGCAGTGACCGAAATACACCACTGAGGGGAGCACCAGGCAAGGCAGGAGAGGTCTGCTGTGCCATGTGGGTCCCCTCCCTGGCTGGGGATCAAACTCAAGTTGTAGTGGCTGTGGAAGCCCCACAGTGCAGTGCTCAACCCCTTGCATCACCAGGGAGGCCCTCATCCTTGATTTTATTTTGAGTATCTAGATTACCTATAATCTAGATTTTCCATTGATTTTTCCTTTGAGAACATAGTTATTCCTTTTCAGGCAACCTATAGATGTGTGTTGTTTAGGGCCTTCTGGAAGCAATCCTAACCTGCAAACGGTCATCATGAGCTCTCCTCTCCCCTTCTGATAAGTGTACCTGCCACCCAGCCTCTGTCAGTCAGATCTTAGCATCCCCTCTGCTTCCAGGAGCCCAGTTCAGGCCTCTCTAAGGCCTGATCTACAGAGGACAGGTGCATTTAGCTTCTCAACACTGCCGCAGCCCCTAACTCCAGAGCTTTGGAAAAACATTGTTTTCTGAGTCCCCTGGAGCAACATAATCAGCTGAAGGTTCTTGGTCATAGAGTGTAGAGTCATTCTCCCATGATAACTTCTCTGAGCTTTTGGAGCCTTCCATCCATACTTTGCTACTGAAACTCTGGCATCTCTTCTGCATTTAATGTGGCCATCATTTTTTCCCGTGCTTGTGCGAGTTCCCCTGCAATGTATCAGGGAGAGAGTGATAGGAAGAAGATCAAGTCCTGTGTCACGCAACGTCCCGTGTTGGTAAGTTATTCCTTACCTGGCTTTATATGCCATCTCTCTTGACAAGGATCCCGTTGGGGTCCTCTCCAAGGTTTACTCTCAGTTGCAAGGTCTAACTTTTCCCTGATCAGTTTCTTGATTTTGACTTAGGAGACTGGTCAAGACCCAGAATCCCCTCTGAAGTTTTTCAACTCTTTTTTAAAAAATACTTTTTATTGACATAACATTATATTGCAGCATTATATAAATTTCAAGTGCGCATCCTTGAGAAACAACATGTATATCTATCCTACATTAAGTTTGGTGCCAAAAATCCACTTTTACCGAGGTTCTAGGATGTTTTCAGCATAATTTGCTCTTTGACTATAGGAAAGGGGGTCTTTTAAAACACCACCAAGGACACTGTCTCTTTGACACATCTCTTTAAACTGATGATGAACTTGCCTAAATCTGCATTTTCTCTCCTTCAGAAGAACCTACCCAGTTTTCTACTCCTTACGAGTACTGCTTCCGTAATACCTCTTGAATGCTGTGGATACTCCACAGTAGCCAGTGCCCTGCACCCCGTGTCACCACTTAATTCATTCTAGGTGAGAAATGCGAGGTCCCAGTCACACATACCTGAGACTCTCAATAATCCATCTACCTCTGGGCATGGACTTTCACTGCAATCCAGAGCTGAAGATGGGATTCTTGTGCAATTAATTAAGGGGATGCTCTCAGGAGAAACCTTTAACGAGTGAGGATTCAGAGTATGACAGGGAACAAAGCCAGATAAAGAGAAGGGTTCAAATCAAACATAGTCTAACCTGGCCTTTGACAGATGAGGTGGCCAAGTCATGCACATGATCCTTGATGTGCTAGCTTGGTGGGGCATTGATTCACCATGCATTGGCATATGCATTCATTCAAACCACATGGATTGCATGCCTGTAATGTGACAGATGCTGTCCCTTTCAGCACTGAATGTACTGCAGTGTAAGGAGAAGATGTGCTTTCAGCCTCGTGAGGGAAAGAGCTGAGCCACCCCTACCAGGAAGTTGTGCTGTGAGTGTGTTCATAACCACCAGCTAAACTACACACACTCAGAAAAAGATTTCGTAATTGAGCGTGTGTGGTATGGTTTGCCCAATATCAACTCAATGAACGCATTCCCTAAATGCCGGAGGACATGGGAGATAGGAAACAGCCATTTTCTCCATCAGAAATTAACCTAAACAGCAGTTAACTGCTGTGCTGGATATTGCTCTATTGAAGTTCATTAATACCTCTTTATTTCAGTTTACTTTTGAAGGTTGGCACATTCTAAGTACTGTTTTTAAAAAATGAGAGCACAAATTGTAAATGAAGGGTATCTATTTCTAGAAGCTTCTGAGGAAGTCTAATGCATATAGTTGGATGTCAAAGTTGGGTCTAGATTTCTAAAGTCTGGTCTACATAGTTTTCATAGGTGCCAGCCAGCTAGCCCCAGAACAGCACTGTATTACCTGCATTTTTTTTCTTTAAGTGCCATGTATAGCGAAAGACTTGAACCCTAGAGAGGGTATACTTTGGGGTGGGACTGATTAGTTGTTTTAATAGGCAACATACAAATAAGCCCTCTTTGTTGAAGCCCAGACTGATTTGCTGATTCTAGGTCCTTGGTTTTTGTTTTCCACTGGAGGGAGAGAGCTCAGTCTTATATTGATCCTTGAAAGGCAAGTTGGAGTCAGCTGACACACTGCAATGACAGTATTGAGTTGTTGGGTTGTATTTGTGACTTGCCTAGAAATGAAAGCTTTTTATAGGATTATTGTGCGGATGGGTAATGAAAGCAAATAGTCACTGAAGTTATTGATGGCTTTGTGCTTGGAATCTGTAACTAGGGTCCACAGGGTAGTTGATTTGCTAGATTTAGCCATAAAGTATGAATGAGAATTAATTGGCAAAATGCTTGTTAATGGATCATCATAATGTATTTTCTTTCTGGTCTGTTGGAGAAAATTTCAGCCTTTGAAAAGGAATTTAGAAAGATCAATATTTTGTGTGAAGCATATTTTTACAAAAATGTCTATCAGGGTCAGAGAAACGATGGAGTTACATGACATCTACTGACGCTGGGGAGTATCACAATTTGGGCTGTGCTGGAAGATGCTCCCCCACGCTATAAATATTTGCGCCAATATCTGCATGTGAAAACAGTGCAGCTCTGGCCTAGTGTTTACAAATCTAGAGCTGAAGTCCCCAATTCAGCTCCTACTCTTGCCGGGGACTGGATGGGAAGTGGTAGGTCCCAGGAGCTAGTGTTCAATTTAACTTCTTCCAGCCTGAAGGATGATGCTGACAGCAACCTCTAGCCCTGCCAGAGAACAGCCTGCAAGAGATTTGTGGGCTATATTGTACTCAGGAGCAAAACCCGTCACTGTCTTTCTACCAGAGGGGCGCTGCTGGCTCTCACAAGACAGAAATCTAGCATAACTCAGATGAAGCCCTGGATCCACTGTATCTAGGCAGAGAAAATTAGATTCCCAACATGATAAAAGAATTAGGGTTCTTGCTAAATTGGTTATCTATTGCCACAATACTTCTGCATAAGAACAATGACAAACCTCAGTGGTGTATATTAATAAGCATTTAGTTTTGCTAATACATCTATGGGTGGCTGCAGTGGAATTGTTCATCTAGGTCAAGACTGGATGGTCCCAGCTGGGCTCACTCACGTGTTTGTAGTCAGCTGGAATGATATCTGGGGCTGGATGTTTGGGATGACCTTGACTTGTTCCACATGGTCTCTTATCAACCAGCAGACAAAGCCACAATTGTTCACCAGGTGAGGCAGGAAGGAGAGAGCAAAGGAAAACTTTCGAGGCCTCTTGAGGCATAGATTTGAAACTCACAGACCTTCACCTTTTTTGTATTCTGTATCTGAAATCACAAAGGCAATCCAGACTCATGGGGATGGAAGAACTTCAAAAGAACATGTAAAGGGCATAAATTCAGAAAGGGATGAAGAATTGCGGGCCTCCCTGGTGGTGCAGTGCACTATGAAGCATCCGTGGCACAGCAGCGAGAGTTGAACTCGGCCAGGGAGGGGACACACATGGCACAGCAGACCTCTCCTGCCTCGCCCGCTGCTCCCCTCAGTGGTGTATTTCGGTCACTGCCTGTTCTGCTCCCCACTCTGTCTCTGGTGAATCCTTTCACCTCCCGCGACTCTGGCCTGTACCCCAGCTCTTATATGCATAAATAAATAATTTTTTTTTTAAAAAAAGGGATGTTGAATTGCAACCATCTTTTCAATCAGTTTACCATACAGTGGTGCATAGCAGATCCAGGTAAATGTGTGCTACATCACTAAGTCGTTCATGATAAGCCAGTCACAACCAAGTGGGAGGGACCTAGCGGAGGGGAGCCCGGGTCACTGTGTCAGCCTATCCTGAATCGAATTTGTAGAGTAACCACCATCTAACACAGGCAGAATTTGTCTCCAGTCTCCTCCTCACCTGTCGTTGATCCACCCTTCATTGTTCACTTTTTCAAATCTGTTCTTTAGCAGTGTTTAGGAAAGAAGCTATCAATTATTTCCCACTGGCATAAAAACAACCAAAAAAGACAATGCATTGAATCTCACTGTGGCTTTTCATGGAGTGAACCAAATGGACTGGAGTCCCAGAAGAAGAATTTGGGGTGTGGGACAGTATGTCAATCCTTCCCTGAATGCAGAACTCTACAGAGATTCTTAGAGAAAGAAGAGCAGGTAGAAACGAGTACAGTCTGAGTAAGTTCTATAGATTGTAAAATGTCAGTATATTGAAAGTTATGTAAAATATTGATAGTAGGGGAAGCTGGGTGAAGGGCACCCAGGAAGCTTTGTAATATTTTTGAAATTTCCTGAGTCTATAATTATTTCAGAATGAGGAGTTAATACAAACAGATGTACTAGTTTATCCACGTGTTCATCTAACAACTGTTATTATTTCTTCAGTGTGACAACCTCCTCTTTGCATATTTTTTTTCTTCTTGAAGACAGGAACTCAATCTTGCTTACTATTGTGTCTCTAGGTCTAGCCTGGCATTCAGCAAATAGTTATCCAATTACTGAATGAATAATTTTCTTCATTTAATGAATGAATAAATGAATGAATCTCTCTTGATGAGGAATTTAAGGCTTGGCTTTCATAATTAAAGCCGATTGACTAAAATTAATTAAGTTCATACAGTTAGTGGGGTTTGAGGGTTTCCTGGCTTCAGTTCTCCACCCTCCAGGAAATTACCGCATTGGGAAGGCAGGTCAGTCAGAGATGTCTAATGACTGTGTCTTAAACCGGAATGAGTGGCCATCCTGACGCTCTCCATGGGACAGCATTTATCTGAGATTAAAATGAAGCAAATAAAGCCTTGCTCACACTGTGGACTTTCTGTTCCCCAGAATGGCATGGGTTTATCCACAGCAGCAGGACTAGGTGACCTGATGTGGTAAGAACTGCACAGAAGAAAAGCTTGCCCTGAGGCTCCACCGCATGCCCCTGTTCCCGCAGTGTCATTGTAATATTTCCATCCAGAAAGCACTTCATAGCCATTAACCAATTACTTTTCTCTGATCAGAGTCCATAGGTGTCCTATGTGTTGCCTTTAAATATTTAACTATGTTCAGAAAGAACAACAACAAATCCCCCAAACTGGCAAGCATATGACATCATCAAATGCCAGATAACACTTTCCCTTTTTTAAAAACATTATTAAACTTTCTTATTTATCACTTTCCATTTTCTCCTAGACAGGAGGACATTGCTTTGGAATGCAAAACCCTGAAAAGAAGGGAGATGCCAATGGGAGAAGAGAAACATTCCTCAAGACCATCCTACCCCCAGCTTACAAGCCCTAGCATTTTCCTTTGTTCCTAAAGCAGACAGTTCTTCCCAGACCTCAGAAGGTCTTAAGTGACCTGGGTTTTGCCTTCAGAACCAAGTTTTCCCTGAGCCAAACTCCCATTTGCTTGCCATGCTAGCTACATTAGCCTTTTCTAACTTTCTACTTTCACCTGCGCCTTTTTACACCTTCCTTGGGAAGATGCTCTCTGCTGCTTTATGTTCTTCCTACTACCTTCTCTAGCTTGCCTTTCCCAATTTATAGCAGTAAGGTTTTAGGAAAGACTCTCTGACCAATCCTGGTCTAGATTGGCATGTCCTACCTTCTGTTCTTAGAGTACTTGCTATATTTCTTTTGCAGATATTACCATGATTATAGTTAAGCAAAATTAATTCTATAACTAGCCATTGATCATCTGTTTTCTCCTTTATACTATAATATCCATGAAATTCTATGGCACTAGCATGAGCAATAAATGTTTGTTGAAAAGATGAATCAATGAAAAAATTAATGAACCTCATGTATGAAGAAAGATGGTTGGAGGACATAGGAGATAACCTCCAAGGAACACAGCTACTGAGTCAACTACCTCTAAAGAATTTAACGTGCTTTCTAGTGAGTAGATGAATAAACACGATGTCTACAACCAGTGGAATATTACTCAGCACTAAAAAGAAATGAGCCATCAAGCCATAAGAAGACATGGAGGAACTTAAATGCAGATTGCTAAGTGAAATAATCCAATCTGAAAAGACTACATATGGTACGATTCAAAATAGATGGTACTCCTATGTTTATTGCAGCACTATTTGTAATTGCTAAGACCTGGAAACAACCCAGATGACTAGATCAAGAAGATGTGGTACATATATACAATGGAATACTATTCAGCAATCAAAAGTGAAAAACTATGGCCATTTATAGAAACATGGATGGAGCTAGAAGAAATTATACTCAGTGAGACAAGTCAGAAGGCAAGAGGAAACTATCGAATGGTTTCACTACTAGGAGGAATGTGAAAGAGCAACAGCTACAATAACAACAACAAAAAAAAAAAAAAGAAGAAGAAGAAGAATGAGCTCAAGGAAAAGGGCAATTACAACCAAAAGCAATCAAAGGAAAAAAAGAAACTCAACAAGACCAAAGGTCAAAGATAAACCAAAGGGATCATGCAGGGGAGGGGGGGAGGAGGAAGGGAGGGCAAAGAATGGGATGAAGGTAGAAAGAACACAAGAAACTGAGGTAATGGTGCACGGGTGAAATGGTGGTGGAAACTCTCTGACAAATGATGTCAAATATACTTAAATAAATATATATAAAAGAATATGAAAAAAATATAGATTATATTCTAGAAAAAGGAAGAGGATGGAGGAGACTTTCATAAGATCAATGATTACCAGGAGTTGGTAGATGGGTAGGGGTGAATAGGTGGCGCACAAAGGATCCTTAGAGCAGTGAGAATACACTGTATAATGTCATGGTGATAGATACATGTAATTATGCATTTTCCAAACACATGGAATAAACAGCACCAAGAGCAAAATGCAAGATTATCAATGGACTTTTGGTGGTGAATGACGATGTATAATACTGGTTCACCAATTGTAACAAACTCACCACTCAGGGTGGGGGCATGTTGGAAATGGGGAGGCTATGTATATAGAGAACAGAGAGTAGTAGCAACTTTGATATGAACCTGAAACTGCTCCCAAAAAAGTCTTATTTTCTTTAAAGTCAGTTGTTTACCCTAAGTGTTGAGAGACAGGGAAGTAAAGTACCTGTTAACAGAAAGGGAGTCTTCTTTGGGGGAGTGGAAAAAAGTTCTGTAAATAGAAGTGATGGAGAAAAAAGAGAGAGGTGTTGTTTGCATAGAATTTTAGATATACTAAATGCCAAGGAATGGTATGCCTTAAAATGGTTAATTTTGTATTTTTGCTGTACATGTGGATTTTGCCAGCAATCGTAATAACAATAATAAATGCTTCCCCAGAATCTTTCCTAACAAAATGGCCTGTGAAAACAGTAGTTGCCTATGTTATTGTATATATGGAGATGAAGGTAACTAAAATATTAAAAGGGGAGTTGGAGGGGGAAATTTAGGCTATCATTATAAACAAATACTCTGCGGTTCCAGAGTTCCTGGCCTTTTCCTCCAAGAATGAACTAAACACGCTGACCAATAATCTCGCTTGCAATTTTCTACTCAGTAAAATAGCTAATCTCAGATGTAAGAATATAATCTTTTAACATGAGTCTAGGTAGAGTTATTTTCATTTGGAATGAGAAAACAGAAAGCATATCAATTTCAGTTTTTCTTGAACTGGCACTAATGTAAACAAGATTGCTCACTGAACTCTTGGCTTCTGTGGAGTTTCTTCCTGAGGGCATTTTCCTGCTTTCCAGCCTCACTTTGCATCTTAGAAATTTTGCACTGAGTCACACACAGTAGTCACTTGTGTAGCTGAAGTCCTTTTCTGTGTTTTCCTCTAACGTCTATGCATTTTATCTTCCTTCCTAAGTCTTGAAATGCCATTTTGCTCCCACTGAGGATTTTTATGACAAGAGTGGGTTCCTTTTGATGTTTCTGCCCATTTCCATTCCTGAATGTTCCACATCAACTATAAAAAATATAAATAGAAGCATGGGCAGCAATATTAGCAGATATGGATATCTCTGCTAAGGCTGATGTAAAATATCATAGACTGTGTGATGAAAGCAACAGACATTTATTTTCTCATGGTTCAAGATTGGGGTGAGGGCACAGATTACATGGTTAGATTTTGGTAAATGCTCTCTTCCTGGCTTCTTGCTGTACCCCCACATTGGCTTTCCTTGTGTATGTACATGTTTGTGTATCCAGTGTGTGTGTGTGTGTAGAGATAGAAAAACATCTCATTAGAAGGTCACCCATCCCATCAGATTAGGGTTCTACCCTTAGGAATTCACTTCACATAAAATAACCATTAAAAGTTTGATCTCCAAAAACAGTCACATTTGTAGTGAGGGTGGCAATATGGATTTGTGGAGCAGGGGCCCAGGGGCACAGTTCAGTCCACACAGTGGATAAAAATTCAGTTCCCGATGTATTCTTATTACACCATTAATGTAATCTGATTTCGTTATATATTTCCAAAGCATTCACATTAACTCATTTGATTAATGATTGATGTTTATGCCTTTTAGATTGCAAAACATCAGAGAATTAAGAGATAAAAATGAATATTCAAGGTCATATGGTCAAAAAATGACAAAACAGAAGCTCAAACTGAGATTTTTCTGATTCCATAGCCACAGCTCTTTCCACTGTAGCTATGCTACCCAATATTAATTGACCATGGGACCAATTTTCTTGGAATGTGAATTAATATCCTTAGGAATACACTTAGGATAATCTGTCTGATTCCAAAGCTGTGGCACTTGTGGGAAGAGGCGGAACTAGAATTTCCCCCCAGGAATCACTGATCATTCAGGGGAAATGTTCTGTCTTTATTAGATGTTGATAAATTTGCTTCTAAGGTATCATGGTGTCTGTTAGGCTTAGCACCATTATTAGAGGTGGTCACATCACTGAAAGACTCTTCGGTGGAACAAGGCAGGTGTCAACGCTGATGGTGATGTTAGAGTCATCATCTCTGGTCATCTTTAGTGACTTTTCATTTCCCAATCCTGCAGTATCTGTGAAGTGAGCTGTTTGGTTTTGCACAGGTTCGACTATTGGCTGGAGGGTTCTAGAGTCTGGTTTGGTTTTCTCAGCATCTTCTACCTGTACCCTCAAACTATTAACCCTCATTTTCCTCAAGTTGGAGAGAAAACAGCTGACCTATGAAACCTAAATGTGGATGTGAAGGTGTAGTTGCTGGCTTCAGGTCCCCATACCACCTCTGCTTCTCCCTGTACCCCCACCTCTGTTTCTTCCTGCTATAGAGGCAGAAGTGCGGGGAGACCCGGTGGCCTCCACTCGAGGAGTTCACCTCAGGCGGGCCGTGTTCCCAGCTCCAGTAGGGCCCATGCTCTTTTGCCCTTTTCCATTCCTTGAAGTGGAAATTTTCTAGAAGGACTGAAAAATCTGTTTCTTGTGAATCATGATTCCAGTCTGTAACTTGAGCATAACTCAAGGTCCTAACAGGTTGAATCAAGCTCCATGACTGGTTACAGGAACAGGGCCACAGGTGATCCCAGCTTGGGCGACCTGGTTCTTATGTGTGTTATGGGGCATGTCCCCCCTCTGTCCGGGTTTACCCAGTATATGGGGTTGACTCCCAAAGCTGTCTCTTAAGCTATCCTTAGCTATCCACTTCCTCCTGCCTGGCCTCACGCTTCGCTCTTCTGTCCCTGAGCAACCCTGAACCTTTCACCTCTCCAGTTGCTGCATCACATCACCCGACAAAGCTTTGCCTTCTGCTCTCATGTCACTTGCCTCCACCTTTTCTTCTGGCCTCCCTTGTGGTACTGGCTGGGACCTTATGGCACAATACTTGTTTTTAACTCCCTGGAGGTCCCGCTGGGACAAAGGCTGAATCTGGTGTCCATCTGTCCCCGGGGACCAGACTTTCTTGCGATCCCCACCCCAACCCTCCAGTGACCAGGTGGCCTCTGTTTATTTTATTTACCACCTTGTCTTAATGGGTTGACTTATGCTTTGGGATGGGACCGACTAGCTTCCAGAAAAAAATCTCCCCACCCCGAAGAAAATACTTACCAAACAAAGTAAATGCTTTAGCTGAGATACTCATCAAAGTCCTCAAAATCATCCCTACAAAAGTTTGATGGGAATCAAAGATCCCCGGGCAGGCCGGCTGCAGAAAGCATCCTCACTGCTATCGCCGCTCACTCGGTGTGGCTCACACTGCTGTATGTATAAATGAGTGTGTTCACAATTGCATTTTTAATAAGAGCTCAGATTATATTATTTTTAATTGCTATACAAAAAGTAAAAGATTTTATGTTTATAATTTGCATGAGTTTGGACCTATTCCTGTATTCATGAGAATCATATATTTTAAGGATAGAGTTGGAGGGGAAGAGAGAGAAGCAGAGGCATAAAGGAATATTTGAAAAGAAAAATATGAGTATTGTCCATTTGACTCAAAAAGAGAATTTCTCAGCTTTGGAGAAAGCACCCTGTAACCTGACTTGACACTCCCCGTCCGGACCGAAGCCTCGGCAGATAGAACTGAGCTGTACAGTGGCTTACAATGCGAGTGCTTCTGGGTACCTGGTACCTCCTCGGGGAAGTTTAAATTTTACGTGAAAGACTGCTGCCTCTCTCGATAACACCCACACCCTCTCAGTGGGCCTCGGTTAGTCAGTGGGGCTTACGGGCACTAACTGCGGAATCTGATCACAGGCCAGCAGGCAGGCCCTGTCTGCCACCTTGCTGATCAAAACTGGGAATGGGCCGGCTGGCCTATTTGATATTATTCTCGTTTGTCTTGCCATTTTACTTGGGGTGCATTCTGTCGCACTGCAGAGTTGTGATGTGGGAAGCAGAGACCCAGACCCAGGTTTCCAGAATCCCGGCTGCAGAGCACACGGTGGCCACACTCAAGAGCAAGTGACTGTGGACCTGGGAGAGGCGTCCCTTTGAGACTGACACTAATCCAGAGGCAGCTGTAGGCAGCTATTTTAGATTTGATGCAAATGTGAATTATAGCCTGTCAGGCACTCTCTGATTGTGATTGACGTATTTACTGTTGACAATACAAGGTGAACCCTGCTGTCCTCTTAGATATGTGGCCCTTTGCCTCAAGACAACATTGAGCGTGAGAATGGAATGTGGGATTTAGCTCCAGACGCACATCTGCCTGGGTATTTTTTTAAAAACCCTCTTGAGAATTCTCCAGGCTTCTCTTGACTGACAGCTAGCTCAGAAGTCTTGTCATCGAAACCTGTAAATCTGGCAACTGGCACATATGTTGTTCACAGAGGGGGCTTAAGAACACCAGTGTGATGGGTCTTCATAGCCCTCTGCCTGTAAGTTGGGGGTCTTCACTGGCCAATGGACACACTGATGAGCACTGATGAGGCAGGTGCCAGCTTGGAAGGTGTGTTCCTGAAATCATGGCAACAGAGGCTGCTCTGGATGGGGTGTCTTTTTCTGCTTTGGCAAGGTCTAGTATTCTGGCCAATCTAGAAGTTCCCAGCATTGCATTCAGTAGGACACATGCTGTGCAGAATGTGAACAGGCACCAAAATGGCACCCTACTCACACCAGTCAGGCACTCAGCCGCGCGGGGCGCCTCCCTCGTGGCGTGTCTTGCTGCATGGTAAAATTCTGAGAAGCTCTGCACCCGAGGCTTGTGTAACTTCAACTACATCCTCCTCAGATTGTGATTGTGGAGCGCTCCCCAACAGCGTCGATCTGTTCCTTTAATACCTTTCAACACTGTGCAGGATAAACTTTGGAAAATACTCACATAAGATAAAGGCTCTCTTTTCTGGAAACGCAGTTTCCCCAATGTGACCGAGACTGAAATTGTGGAAAGACAGGCAAAGAAGACGTGGGACTTGCCTGGAAAACACAGACAAATGAGTGAGCAGCTCATAATTTAGAAGTCTCGTATGTGTCTGCAAATTCCAGCTCAGTCCCTTCTTGGTGGTGACCCCACCCCCGGGTGGCATCTATTGCCCACTCAGGCCACCCATCAGCTACTTGAGTGCACACTGAGTCCTATACACATGACTAGTAAGCATTTGAAACCACCTTGAAAAACATAAAGTCCGATCTTGATATTTTAAGTGATAATCAGAAAAGATGTTCATTTTTCACATGCATAGATCATTTCACTACATTTTTGTCCATATGGATTTGTAGATAAGGAAGTGTGAATTTTACAAAGACTTTAGATACCTATTATTGCTTTTCAGAGAGGTTTTACTAATTTACGATTTCCTAGGCTGTGTATGAGCGTGACTCTGATAGATGGGATATACCCTCACCTGTGTTACGGTTGTTCTTTAACGCACATGGCGTTCGTCTCTGAGAACAGGGAGGAACAAATGGGTCCCTGACATATGCTAGAGATGGCCACCCCCAACCCCCAGCTGACTCTGGGGTCTTGGCACTGTGGTGCTGCTTGGCGATGGCAGGCTGTCATCAGCTGGCTTGGGAATAATCGCGCACAGCATCCAAGACTTTCTGGCAGTTCCAGACAAGTGTTTTCCTGGCCAATTCCTGCCTCCACACTTTAGCTGGGTCTGCACATGGCAGTGTGACAGGCCTGCTGTTTACATGTGAGATCACCTCACCCTGCCAATCCAGGGGGTGTAGTGCCCAGAAAGCATACCCAGTAGCCAGATTTGTTTGATCTCATCATTGAGGTGGGCAGCCCACTTACCACTTTCCTGTAAGCCCTTCTCATAAAACAAAACTGAGAAAAAGATTTGAACAGACTCTGGTGTCCTGCAACCCTTATATTCCCCAGACCTTGCAATGCCAATATTAAGCAAAATAATGATGGTTAACATTTATTGAAGCCATGCCTATCCAAGCCCCATGCTGACCACTCTATGTGTTACCCAGCAGCCTACAAGATCTCATTAATACATGAAATTAGGTCAGCTTCTTCTGAAGCTCTTTGGTAGTGTCTTATATCACTCAAATAAAAGCCAAAGTCCTTACAAGAACTTCAAGGAGGCACGTTCCCCCTAATTGCCCTCTTCTCATCCCACTATAACCCACGTGAACTCAACTCTTACTCTGCTCCACTCTTCTTCCAACACCCAAGGCACACTTCTGCCTCCGGACCTTTGCATATGCTCACTTCATGCTTGAAATATTTTCACAATATCTCCCAATATCATCCACTTTCTTATGGCCTTTATTTAAAAGTCACCTTCTCTGGGACATCTTTTGGAGATAGTCTACCAACCCATTGTTTCAAATCTTCCTTCTTTGATTCATTTTTTCTTCATAGCACTGAACGTGATCATTGGGTTTAATTATCTGGTGTAATGTCTGATTCCTCCATATGCATGTAAGTCCAGTGAGGGAAGGAATTTGTCTTTTTTATCACAGCTTGTGGGATTCCCCAGCCTGCTTGCTCGATCCCTGGCCAGGGAAGGGACTCATATGGCCTCTCCTACCTCACCCACTGCTCCCCTCAGCAGTGTATTTCAGTCAGTCTGCCTGTACTGCTCCCCACTCTGTCTCTGGTGAATCCTCTCACCCCCCTACATTTCTGGTCTACACCCCTGCTCTTGTGTGCATAAATAAATAAAATCTTTTAAAAAAATAATAGACTTTGGGTGGAGGCTGCACATTATATCCCTGTGTAGCCCCTTTAGGCTCGTCCCATTCCTCTACATGGACTTTGAGAAATCTCTCATCCCGCACCGCTCCCAAGGCTGCCTCCCCGCGAGGTGACAGTAGCTATGTCAGCAGTAGTTGGAGATACTCTGGCACATAGTAGGTACTCAAAAAATATTTATCAATTCTCACATCTGTCCAAGGAGGAACTATTATTTTGTGGGGCTTTTTTTTTTTTTTCATTTTTTATTTTTTGTGTGTATGGCACCCTAAACTGAAAGAGGTTATTTAATAACCCAGGAAGCAGTGGTCCTTGGGTTTCAATCCCTCTTCCCAGTCACTCTGCTTTCTCTCTCAGAGAGCTGTAGAAATCAAAATCTTCCATGTGTTCCTAATGAGGTCTGCCTCCGTAAGCGAACGTCCGAGTCCTCTCTTGCTGGCCCAGCATGGCGCCACCTCAGCCATCACCCTGACCTTCAGTCAGACACTGTGATGTTGTCACTTCTGTGATTCTGCCGACACTGTGCCCTTCCTCTCGGCCTATGCGAATCTCTCTGTACTTCCAGGCTACAGCCAGAGGCCACAGCTCCGTGTAGTCCTCTGCTCGACAGCTGCACACGAGAATCCTCTTTCTGCAGTTCTTAAGGCTGACGTTATGATGTTGGACCTTTGATCTTTACAACAATGCCATGTGAAGATCCTAAAAATTCTGACAAATGATCACACAGATGCCTCTTAACACAATGGAGTGACATATCTCCAAGTGGGGAATATTTCATAGTATGGACATCTGGATAATCAATGAAAATGAAATTTGATGCTGAACATGAAGCTACATTTGGGAAAGGAAAAGATTAAGTGACAGGTTGGTTACATAGAAACCACCAATCCATTCAATCAGCACAATTTAAAAAATCGATCAAACCAGGTGTTGGGGTGTTTGACATTTGTAGGCAAAACAGAAAATAGATTGACTTTCCTCTGCTTTCTATGGTGGCTTTTGCTGTTATATAAAATGCCTCTAGACCTTGAAGTACTCTGTAGATATTAATCTGCTTTGTTCAGAAATACACACTTAACAGTTTTGGGTGAGCAGTGAGAGACAGGAGAGGAAAGGGAGGATGTATTTAAAACACATACACATCTAATGATATTGCACATACTAGGAAATAAGAAAGTGCTTTAAATTCACATGTGTAGTTTTATTTTACACATGGCAACAGACAGAATTTATAAATTGGGTAAGAAGAAGGAATTGGGAGGCTCACCTTAGGGAGTCCCTTTCTAGCCTTGGGTGATTGACTCTGGGTCAGCTTTGTAGTTTCAATGACCAAAGAAGAACATTAATAGTCACAGCCAGATAGCACAGGCATCTAAAAATGAAAGCTACTTATAAATAAAACAAATGACATATACAGCATCTATGAAAACATTTCAGTTGGAGTCTACAAATACCATAAGTCTCCAAAAGCAGTTTTCCCCCCATTCTAAGGTATTATTTGGCACCTTTCATTAAGCTAATTAATTAATTTAGTTACTTGTCATTTTAATTCCATCCACTACTTGTGAGTCGTTCCACTTCTCCAACTGGGCCTCCTTTTTCTGCCTTCCTCTTCTTGCTGGTCCCTGATGCCCAAACCACATACAGATGGGGTTGGAGGAACAGGAGGCAGGTGCTGGTTGAACTGGAAAGTTCTACAGAAGCCCACCACAGATCCTGCCTAGACAAAAATAGAGCATCAGTAAGAACTTTTTGCCACTACTACTTTTATTTTTTTTAAGATTTATTTATGCATACAAGAACTGGGGTATAGACCAGAAGTGCGGGGGTGAGAGGATTTACCAGAGACAGAGTGGGGAATGGGACAGGCAGATTGACTGAAACGCACTGCTGAGGGGAGCAGTGGGTGAGACAGGAGAGGTCTGCTGTGCCATGTGAGTCTCCTCCTTGGTGAAGCATTGAACTCATGCTGCAGTGGCTGCGGATGTTTCATAGTGTGGTCCTTAACCCTTTGCGCCACCAGGGAGGCCCACCACTATTTTTAAAACCATATTATCCAGTAACTAAAAATACGCATGTATACATATCTTACTTTAGGGCAGGAAACCATGATGACTGGCCATTTGCAACCTTGCAACAAAGAAGTTGATTAAATTCAAAGGTCTTAATTAAACATAGATATTCTTGTTTTAAGACTATAAACAAACACTTATAAAATTGTTTTCCTCAGCTCTGGGCATAAGGAAAGTTTCCATATTTATCTCTGAAACTACTTCTAAACCTGGATCTCCAGATTATTATTTTTCTTTGTGAACTGTTAATAGAGGTCTGTGAAAAAAAAATCTATTGACAAATTGATTTTTGAAATATTGGCTGAAACCAATTTATAGGGCTTATGCTATTACTTTGTTTCCTGCAAGACTTCAGTAAGGTATCAGCCCCTATGTGCATCCTGAATGGGGGATCATAGTGAGTCATGGTTAAGTTGCTTGCCTGTGGAACCCTGGCTCCCCTTTTTTACAAGGGCATCTTTACAAGGGCTTTCTATGCAACCCATTTTGGAAACACAGGTGATAACCACAAATTAGCATGGATGATCCCTGTGTGGGAACCATGAACTTGAAAATCCCATCTGGACTGGGGGTATATCCAGGAATGAAACTCAAAGTCACCCAGAACCCTTAGGAAACATATTTGGACTGAGAGCCCCTAGAAAGCTCAGTGAAAAGAGCTTGACTTAATTTACAAAGCACGAGAGCCAGCAGGCCTGCAGATTCAATTTAAGTGAATCCTAATTAGCATGGAGTTAATGAGAATAGGCGTGGAGTCAGATTTGATCATGAGGTAGAGAAGTCACACACTCTTTTTACATTCTCAGGAAGGAATTAAGCCTTTTCTCATCTTTTTTTGGAAGTTGTTTAACTATCACTTATTTCCATTGACATTCCCCATGAGAACCGCTCTGGGAAATGCAATGTCAGTTTAGACACACTGACCTTGAGACAGAGCCATGTGGGCGTCTTGTATGTGTGTCTCCGGTTGCAAGTGTCCAGAGCTGTCAGGTGCTGTCTGTCCAGAGTGTTTGCCTGCTTCAGCTGGGACATCTTGGTATGAACAGAGGATGAGCTTTCATCTGCAGCTCCTCTATTCCTCCACCCTCGATTTCACACCTTTCAATTCCCCATAAGTAACTGAACTAATGATTTAAATGGTACTTTTGAAAATAGGTTCATTTATTGGCTTAATGGTTTAAGATGCATTCTTTGCAAATTCAACCCTGAGGGCCCAATCAGAAGATGAAATATGTCTGGCTTGGCCACTGAAGGAATTGATTAAAGGAGCCTCTTGCTTGCATCCTGGTACTTAGCCCAACAGGAATTAATGATCTTTAATGATTTTGACTGAGAGATTTTTCCTCCTGCTAAAGTGGAAGTGACTGAGGCCAGTCAGAAGAAGGACCATTGTTAACACAAAAGCTTGCCAAAGGTGTTTTATTGAAACCTACCTATGTGCTTCCAAACATGTCAACTTTGTAGGGTTGGACTAACTGAGCAAGGAAAATTGGCCAGACCAAATTGAGGGAAGCTACTCTGAGTTCTTCTTTCCCTGTAAAATTTTGGAGTAGAAAGATTGGCTTTTCTAGAAACTTGTTTGGCCTCAAGGTCTCTGTGATGGAAACTGTAAAGAATGAGCTTTTCTTCCTCTTGGGGCTTCTGTGGAGACCTGAGAAAGGTGGAACCTTAAAATATCATGTAAAGCAGACTCTGAAGACCGCCACATGTCTCTTCTCCATCCTATCAATATACCCTATGAAGAAGCCCAGCAGAATCTCATCTAAATCCAGTATTTGAGTGAACCTGAGCACAGAGATTATAAAGGTAGAACCCTGTGGGTTGCAACTTAGAGAAATCCCATTCAAACTGATTTTAAAAGAACAAAAGAATCATTCTAATACAGAAAAAATAATATTGATGTTGTTGTTGCTTGCACCTAAAAGTACAAGAATATTTTCCTTCAGGCATAGCTGTATCCAGGCGCTAATATGTTTTCAGGAACCTGCCGTTTTCTTTTGATGCTTGTTCTCTAGTTTGGCTTCATTCTCAAGCAGGCTCTCCAGTAAAATAGCCAAGATTTATATTCCCTCAGTGCATCAACCCCAGTAGAAAGGAGAGTTCCTTTCTTGTTAAGTACTAAGATTCATTTACATTCCTCAAAGAAGTGGCAGGAGACAGAAGCCATGTGAAAGACAGGTGCTGCCTATGATCTTTCTGCGTGGCGCTTCATCGCTTTGTTCAGGGCACTGGCTATCTCAGCTGAATGACACCCACGAAGCTTGTCCTCACCCTCTAGAGCTCGTTAGTTAAATGTTTCTTTCTATTTCTTTCTTCATTATAAGACTATGGGGCAATGGATAGACCCCCTCCAACTTAGGCAATGATGATAATGGTGATAGGAAATGCAAAGGGGCTCTGCAAATAGTAACTTATGCAATCCTCCCAGTGAGCCACAGGCTAATACTATTTATGATGTCCATTTCAAAGATGAACAAACTAAGGTACACCAAAGTAGGGGACATTGTCCATAGCATCTAGGGTCTGTGATGTTAGAACTTATTAAGGATGTCCTGACAGTTATTACTCCTTTCCCCACATCCATTTCTTTCCACAAAGCAAGGGGAGAAGGTGACCAAGAGAGCATTCAGGGGAAAGAGGGTCTTTCCTTCTAAGCAGCAATTCCATGAGGTATATTTCATCTCACATAATAGGTATGTTTTGAAATATGTTTGAAAATCGCTCTTGGACAAATCAGCTGTTCTTTTCCCTCTGCAGTCTATGATGAGATACCTGGTGAGTGTTATAGACTCTTTCTCTATAGCAGACTTTTCTTGAATGGATAATGACTTAAAATAATTGGACCCTGGTTGGGGCTTGGGAATCTTTCTATGAGGTGCTGGTTTTTGTTCCAATGGGTGCTTGTTAAAAATGGTTCTCACCTATAAGCCATCTAGCTCAGCCTAATTGAGAAGTTGACTCGCTCTTTCATCTCTAACTGTGCTTGTGTTCTTATAGAATCAGCTGCCCTCTAATTTACTCAAAAAAAATAGTATGGCTTTGCAATATTTCTTTGGTGGATTTTTAAAATCATTTTCCTCAGTTGGGAAACCAGCTTCTTCCTACTCTATCTGTAAAGGTCACTTATATTCTCGCATTGCTTTTTCTAGGATGAACTTGAACCAAAGAGTAATAGATGTGGTGCTATTCCCAACTAGGTTTTATGAACCCAGGTGACAACATTGTCTTGAAGTAGCCAATTACACAACCACTCTACTAGTGAACAATGGAAAATAGATTGTTAGATACCCACTGGCTTTGACCTACTCTTTGAAATAATGCTTCTAGCAACTGATTTTCATGTGATCGCTGACACAGTAAGCACTGCAATAAGCCAATTGCCAAATGTAAGGTTCTCACCCACATCAGTAACCATCTTGTAATAAATATATTAAAATCATTGTGTCCTGCATAAGCTTTTCAGAGGAGGCAGGCAAAAGGTTTTCACAAAGAAATTATGCATATCAATTGCTTAGGAAAATAGGGGTATGTTCTTCCTTTAAAAGAGTTGATGTTTCTCAGAGCTTTGGAAACTGAAGACAAAATGCCCTTGATGGTCAGGTCATCAATTTCAGGCGTTATTGTTTTCTGGATAGTTAGAGTTCAAGATTTGTTATGTTTGATGATCATTTGTAGCTTCCTTCTGAGTAGAATGGATTTTCAAATCACAAACCACCAGGCAAGCATCAAACTGAATGTGAAAATCAATGACCCATCATAGTTACAAGCATGTAGATGGCCACGCCGTGGTGAGGAGAGCATTGCAGAAGAACAGACAAGAGCAGTTTTACCTACCCACTTCTCTCTGCCTTCTGACTCCGCCACCCTGATCCGCCATTGAAATGTGTCAGTGAATTTAAAGTCAAGTAATAATCTGACTACACACAGCTTCTCAGCCATTTCCCCCAATTCAATTCAGTAGAGTCTTCTGCATTCAACAGCTTCCCTCCCCTCAGAGATCCCTGCTGCCACCCTCATTTACATAGAACACGCTTCACATCCTCATTCTTCCAACAGCTTCTTGTAACCCTGAAGCTCTGTTGGCAAGAAAACAACACTATTCTTCAAAATCTTCAACTGGAAGCCTGTGACTGCACAATAGGAAAATCCACACTTCATTTATTATTATGTGTAACCACCGTCACCATTTCTGCGAATACTTTATATTTGCAGGCACTGTGCAGCGGTAGCCCTTTTGGTCCTTGCCTCATGAGATTCCCTAGAGGAATCTGAGATGGACTTCATTGCTCCCATTTCACAGATAAGGAGGCAGAACTTCAGAGAAATTAAGCAGCTTGTCCAAAGTAATGTCAGACCTGGTCTGTTCTTTCAACCACAGCACAAAAATTAAATTAGAGACCCATGATTTTCATCCAGAGTTGAATGTCCTTCTTAGAAGCAAATTGGATGATTGGCTAAATAATAGGCTCTACAAGGCAGGGGCATTGTCTTTTTCATCAGGGCAGCCCGGGACCTAAAACGGTGCTTGGTAGGGAGTGATCACTCTTTAAATATTAAATGAATAAATACATGAAATCAAATAAAGTCATTCTTGGGGCTTGGTACGTTGGCCAAAATGACCCCTTTAGTGAGGGTGGATCTGAGCAAAGGCTTAGTCAACCTCTTGTTCCTCTTCTCGATATCTTACTGATAGTCCTGTGGAACTGGCTACTACACAGCCATTTGGAAGGAAGACAGCCTAGGGGTTATTATTTTTATAACTGTTATTTGTATTTCTCTAGTTTTTGCCTAATGTCCTTCTTCTGTCTGAAGGTCACATCCAGAACACTCATGTCACTGAGTTATCAAATCTCCTTAGGTTCTTCTGGACTTTGATGTTCCTTAGACTTTCCTTGTTTTCAATGACCTTGACAGTTTTGAGGGCTACTGATCAGATTTGGGCTTTTCTGATAAATTTCTCTGGCATCTCTTTTGACTGATCAACTGATCCTCCTTCAGAGGAGGATCTCTTCAATAAGTTGAGATCAGAGCCTGGACATGCAGGTAAGGACAGGACCCAGGCTACTCCAGATTCAGTATTAAATGAGCCCTTTAGGAAAAGTATACATCTGTCTAGCAAGGGCAGCTACATTTTATCGGGGGAGTAAACATGACACATTTCATAAGAAATCTTCACCCTCGACACCACTCTCTTACACACACAGGCACTGCCGCACCCCCAAGATTTGTAATAAAGTTAGAAACATTGAATTATATGGCATGTGAAGTCATGATTTCAGTTAATGATAAATTTGTCATTGTAAATAGCATGTTTGTGGCCAACAAAAGCAGATGTCCATATAACAATTTGGAGCCATCCACTGCATAAAGCAATTTGTAGATAATCTCCTAAGCAGATATTGTATCAAAATGTACTCATTGTCAATTAGACGTACATCCAGGCTGTATGTCTAATTGACCAGTTAATTTGCAGACTATCTCAGGAGCTACGAAACATGGTTTAAAATGGAGCCCTTGGTACTGCACCTTGGAATGACCTGATGTCGATAAACAAAAGAACAGATTCCTCTGCTTGTTGAAGGAACAGAGTTCACTGCGCTGTGCTCTGTATGCAAAATCAGGCATGCCTCAAGCTGCTGTGGACTCCCTCTGAATTGGTAATGGATGGTGTCCCATCTCCATCCCATCCAAAGGGCTGGCGCCTGTAACTATACTTTAAAGAAACAGCGCTTTCCCCAACATGTTAAAAGACATCTTTCACCAAGGTTGGAGACATGGAAATGATGAGACCCAACTATCTAATCACGTCAGAGAAATAACTTATCAATGAGGCTTTTTATGATGCTTGTTTTATAAAACACAGCTGATTTGGGCCATTTAAGCAGGTAACAAGTTCCTTCTCTACCTTTCTTCCCCAGCTCATGGCTTCTGGAAAATTCTGTTTCTGTTCTTGCTATCCACTTGAATGTTCTCCACCTCACCATTGGACTTAGCTCTTTGTCTCCTGGTTTGTCAACTACAAATGAAAAATGCTTATTTTGAACTACAAATGAACTACAAATAACAAAAAAATTTTTTTTTAAAAAAGGATATTCGTTAAGATACACAGACAAGCTTCGTTCCAACAGGAATGTCACACTTGTAAACATCTGTTAAGGTGATTTTTGTAAACATTCTATTGACAGCCTTGTTTCTGTTCACTGTTCTCTGCCACTGTTCCCCAGTGGCCCACGGCTCCAGGTGTGTCTGTAATCCTGAAACTCAGCCAGAGAGGGAAGCAAAAGAGCTGGGGGTGGTCTCTGAGGGTTGAGCAATACGAGGATTTTTATCCTCAGCTAAGGGCTTTAAATTTTCTTCCTGGGACTTGGTCTTTGAAGTCCCTCATGGCCTGGGAGCCTGCGCAGACTCAGAAGTGGGAAGCAGTCTTTATTGATTGCAGCTGTGTCCTTGTTTGGCAAAGGAGCAGGGAAGGGTGTAGAAAGCAAATACAGTCCCAGTTGGCAAGGACACATTCCAGGTGAACAACAATCAGGAAAGATGCCTCGAGGCAAGGTTACAAGCCAGGGAGTCAGAGTGACAGTCCCAGGATAGATGATAAATTCTCTTTTAAAGGGAAGCTCCCTCTACAGCAAGACTGGGAACCAAATCCAATTTCCTGGGTACCCAGAAACCCTTAAGTTATCAGGAGAGAGAGAGAGAGAGAGAGAGACAGAGACAGAGAGATGCTATGTCTAACCTCTACACACACGTGTGTTCCTGAGACCCATGTATTTCAGATACACCCTCAAATGCTGTCTCACTGCACAGAGACAGAACAAGTATTACACACTTCATGTGCCTCGCCTCCACATCTAAACTGGGCCTGTAAAAATGGTATTTGGGGATTAACCTTAGAGATGTTACCCCCTCACACAAAACTTCTAAAAATTCCTGATGTGATGATCTACCTTTTTGCTGAGACATAAATTTGAATTTTTTTCCTGCAAGGTTTGAGTTATCTATCTACTGAGTGAACTTAACTGCCAACTCAGCAAGCATCACAGTGGAGTTTTGTTTGTAAAACAGCAACTCTTAAGATAGAATAAGACTTGATTTCTTTGTAAAAACAACACAAAGCAAATAATCCTGAAAGATGGATTGGGCTGGACTGGGAAATGGAAAATTAAAAAAGGTCAAGAGGACTTTGGGTGAAATTACACTTAAGTGTTTATCTTTTTTCTTGATTGAAATGTCACTAAAATAGAATATGGAGACTTAAATGTGGAAATTACTAAAAACCAAGAGAATAAAAGAAAGTACAATAGAAAACAAAGGATGGTAACAGACTTGGGGAAGAGGGACAGTGGGTAGAGGAGCAATGACTGACTAAACGAAGCAGAGGGTGTTATAGCCTCAGTGCCCACCACATGATTGAGACACCAGATCCTGAGGTGTGAAAGAAACACAGCGTTAAAAACAAGCAGAATGATAGAAAAGGTACTGTCCACCTAAGCAGTTAAACTGAGGCAAGCTCAAACTATAAGACATTAGGTTTATTTGCAAATAAAGGAATTAGAATTTAGGGGAACAAAACAAGCTGTAGCAAACTATAGGCAAATCCCTTGAGGGTGTCATAGGGTATATTTATGGGCAAGGATTGCAAAGAAGGGGGCGCATCTAGACAGAGTTCAAGCAGTAAGCCTATTAGCTTGAGGATGGGGAATGATTCTTAGAAGATGTTTACCGGTCAGCAGGTAAGCCTTGATCGTCTATAAATCATGTATTTATGGGAAACCTCAGTTCTTAATTCCAGTCTTCTGAGAGCACATGTATGAGGTTCCCCACATCACATCTTCCACTTCCATTTTAGATTGAAATCCTTTACTATGCATTTGGATTCCCGGGTCCCTTTTCCCACCACTTATAGCCAGATGTTTTCTTTTGTGCCTGCCAGAAAACACACACACACACACACAGGAACATTTATTTTTTAGAGAAATTTAACCACAGGAAAAGGACCAAGCAAAACAGAACTAAACCAAGCATAGCAGAAAAAGTGGATGAAAATGAGCCTGAAAATGGAAGGGAGGGATATTAAGAAAAAGCCTGCAGAACTGAGGAACTTCAGCTGCCTCTGCCTCCCAGGTCCGAGGGTCTCCACAGACTAGCAAATAACCACAAGTAAGAAATAAAAGAATTTGTTAATAAAGAAATAGAACAGCTTCAAAGAAAAAATTTATCGATAGTGACACATAGGGACCCTTATGATAAAAGCATGCTCAATCCCTTTATGATAAAAGCCTCCTGCCAGTCAGCACGCCCCACCTACTCGCATAAATCGGAAATTTTAGTACCTCATCTAAATATTTCCTGACATCTGAGGAAAATCTTCCACATGAAAGACTGAGTCAAAATGATAAGCAGAGAAAAGAAACTGTGTTGACAGCGATATGGGGGTTGGGGGGATGCTACTTGCTGAAGAAAATACACACTCATGTGCACACATGCATACACACGTTTTTACTTCATGGAACATACTGCTTCCCTGCTTTTGTAAGAACAATTTAAAAAAATAAGCACTCTAGGAAGTAAAAAAGAAAGATTGTTAAAATTAAAAATTGAATTCAAAGCTTTGAAAATAAATTTGAAAAATTAGAAATTACCATAGCATTAAAAAAATTCAACATGTAGGAATTCTGGAAGAAAAAAAGGGAAAGTGGAACGGGTCCAATTATTGAAGAAATAATAAAAAATAAATTTCCTGGAACTGAATAGCATGAAGTTCCAGATTCAAATGGTTATGGACTGCCCAACACAGTGGATTAAACCTTTATGTATGACATTGAAAAAATCAAAATTGGTTAAAGGAAAAGAGCATTAATGCTTTTAAAAAAGGATATTGAATAGGTGTACTCAATTGATGACTGGTTCTTATCCAGAAAAAAATAGTCTGAGATAAAATAAAAATGGAACATGTGACATTAAAAAAAAAATCATCCGAAGGTGTCACTTCAAGTACTCAATTACACTTTACCAAATTTTATTTGGATTTGGGACAAAGGACATGTTAGGACATGTTTAATGCCCTATTATCGACAAAAGAATTTTCCCTTTTGGAAATTCTTTTTCAAAGTCATTTAGAATTTTATAATTTTTTTTTATTGACGTTATATTGGTTTGTATCAACTTTTGTGTTTTGGAAGTATAGTTTCTCCCTTCTCAACCATTATTAGTTACGACACCCAACCCACCACCACGACACTGGAAGATATTTATCATATTCCTCAGGAATGTCAATAATGCATTTAACTAAATCCAAACTTACACAGCAAATGAGTTATCAAGATTTGGGACCTCTAAGAAAAATTTCTTAGTTTGTCGGAAGTGTTAGTGAGGATTCCTTTAAATAGCTGTTAATGGAGGAGTTAGTAGCCGGCGATCTCTAGCAAATATCTGGGAGAATCAAAAGAAAAGACAAAGCACCCAGTTGGCAAAGGATGCTGCTCCTGATTTCTTTTTTTTTTAATTTATTTATTTATGCATATAAGAACTGGGGTACAGGCCAGAGGTGCAGTAGGTGAGAGGATACACCAGAGAGAGTAGGGAGTAGAACAGACAGATTGAATGAAATACACTGCTGAGGGGAGCAACGGGCGAGGCAGGAGAGGTCTGCTGCGCCATGTGGGTCCCCTCCCTGGGATGGAACTTACCCTGCTGAGCAACATGATGCTTCACAGTGAGGAGCTCAACCAGCAGCACCACCAACCAGGGAGGCCCTGATTTCTAAGGAGATAAGATAAGCTGTTCTGGCACTGCAGTGTAAGTTAACAGGAAAAGACTTCCTTCCTTTGCAAAGTTTAACATCTGTGAGACTTTTGAGGACCAAATCCCCTGCTTTATTGAAGAGGTTGCACATTTACAACTCTTGAATGCAACAGCCACACACACACACACACCAACTCAGCTTGACTTGGCTACTGCTGAGATTAAGAAACTTCCAAATCACTGAAAACATTTTTTAAAGAAAGAAAAATCAATCCTCTTGAACAAAGTTAAAGGTGAATTTATGTCCCCTTTGAAAAATGCTTGACCCTTCTTCTTGGAGAAATAATGTAACCGAGAGAGGTGCCCTTCCTGGCGGGAAAGCAGCGGCTGGCACTCCGCCTTGAGCGGGGAGACTTAAAGGGTTTGTCATACTGCATCCTCATTAGGCAAAGCTCGCTGAGTCGAAGTCCCCAGTTCCTTAGAGGGAAGGTGACACCCAGCCCCTTCACTGTCACCTTAGCCTGAACATTCAGCCCCAAGTTATAAAATGACAGAGCTGGTGTAAAAGCAAGGTTGAGACCGGCACCATCCCCCCCCCCTTTTTTTAAAGATTTATTTATGCATACAAGAACTAGGTGGGGTACAGGTCAGAGGTGGGAGGGGGGCGGTGAGACGACTTACCAGAGTTGAGAGGATTCACCAGAGACAGAGTGGGGCACAGAACAGACAAACTGACTGAAGCACACTGCTGAGGGCAGCAGCGGCGAGGCAGGAGAGGTCTGCTGTGCCATGTGGGTCACTACCTGGCCGGGGATTGAACTCGTGCTGCAGTGGCTGCAGATGATTCATAGTGCGTTGCTTAACCCGATGTGCCTCTGGGAGGCCCTGAGACCCGCTCCATTTTTGGTGCATTTTCTCATCCTTGTTGATGTCCACAGAGCAGCTACGTGATCGCACCCAGCACATCCTCGGGAGCATGCAAGGCGTCTCCCCTGAGGTGGGGCCAGATGCACCCAGTTCACCCTGCGTGTTTGGGGTAAAGGACAGTACGGAAGACGAATTGGGAGCCTCTGGTTGATGTTCTGGAACAATAGGATTTTTGTGTCTCCAAGGCGTCTTTTTGGGGAGAGGAGATTCCAGTGCAAGAGTAGGGGGCCAACACTGTTCTTCAGCACCCAGATTTACAAGCGAAAAACAGCTGCTGCGTTTGCTGGTGCACGAGGACACCCGCATAAAGATTTATTTATGCATACAAGAACTAGGTGGGGTCCCTCTCCCTGCTCAAGGGGGAGTGCCAGCCGCTGCTTTCCCACCAGGAAGGTGGGAAACCTCTCTCCTCTCTCGGTCACATTATTTCTCCAACAAATGCGAGACTGTCTGCATTTTTCTCCCTGTGAACGTGGGCAGCCCCATACTCTCCAATTCTCTTAATTCCAGAGGCCTTCACAGATGCGGAGATCAACAGCAAAGGTTGCTGAGAAGCTTCAGCAGGAGAACTGAAATGATGAGGATGCCAAACATTTTCTTTTTAATTATATTCTTTCCTTATTGAAGTAATGGGGGTTTACAACACTGGTATGATTTAGGGGTAGAAGTTCAGCTGTCCCCATATATATGTTGCCACATCACCCCTACCACCCAAGCACCCATTATCACCACCACAGCCCACTGGGCCCTGCTCCCCACTTTGCTCCCCACTCCCCACTTCCTATCCTATACTGTAGCCTCAATTCTTTAATTCTTTAGTTAGATTTCTAGATTGATTTTTTTTTTTTGGTTTGCTTTTGACTTTCCCTTTTTATATTTTGTATGTGTTTTATATTCCATATATGAGTGAATAATCTGTTACTTGTCCTGTTGCTTAGCATAATCCCCTCCAGTTGCACCCATGTTGTTGCAAATGGCAAGATTTCATCTGTTGATATATATTTTTTAAAAATTTATGCATACAAGAGCCGGAGACAAGGCCAGAGGTATGGGGGGTGAGAGGATTCACCAGAGACAGAGTGGGGAACAGAACAGGCAGACTGACTGAAATACACTGCTGAGGGGAGCAGCGGGCAAGGCAGAAGAGGTCTGCTGCACCATGTGGGTCCCCTCCCTGGCCAGGGATCAAACTCTTGCCTCAGTGGCTGTGGATAGCTTCATAGTGCTGTGACTTGACCCCTTGCATCACCAGGGAGGTGCCAGTTTTTTGGTTGTACAGATAGTTTCTTTTGTTGTGCAGTCTTTTAGTTTGGTATCATGCCATTTGTTTGTTTTTGTTTCCTTGCTTTTGGACTCCAGTGCCCTAGAGGTACAGCTGAAGCCAGTGCTGTTGCAAGTTCCGCCTATGTGTCCCTTGATGTGTTTTATGCTTTCTGGTCTTACATCTTCCATCTTGAATTAATTTTTTGTGTACAGTGTGAGAGAGTGGTCTAGTGTAGTGGTCATTCATTTGCATGTGACTGTTCTGTTATCACACAGATCCACAAAGAACTAACCAGACTAAACAGAAAAAAAGAAAACAACCCAGTCAAAAAATGGGCAAAAGAGCTAAAAAGGCAGTTCTCCA
>JAGFMF010011709.1:15643569-15667516 GCA_019455555.1 Galemys pyrenaicus
GGTGAGATGGTGATGGGGAATACATGGGGATTACAATTAATGGCAAGTATATGTAAATTTTAAAATATTTTAATAAAAAAAAAGAAAAAAAATAAAATAAAAAAAAAATAAAAAAGTAACTACTTCATGGCTTGTTGTGAGGACTGAGGAGTTATGACTTAAACAAGAGATGATTACAACAATGTGCCTCCATGAGTGGTAAGAGTAGTAGTTGTGGTGGCATTTGACAAATCAGTGTGTAGGTAAAAGGTGAAGTTGCAGATACCCCGAAGCAGCTCAGTGGCTGTTATGTTAAATTAACCACCAGTTGAAGTGCATCGTTACAGCTGGAAAGGAGAACTTCTGTTTTTCTGGGGGGAATGGGTCCACAAAGTCCTGAAAAGGAAGCGTGGGGGTTAGCAAGATGGAATGCATCAGAGGCTGGACTACAGAATCAATTAATGTTTCTGTGTATTCTCTCATGAATAATTTTGAGTCTTTGAGTCCAAAGCTTTCTTTAATACTCGAAAACACTGATGGGTCAGAAGGTTAAGAAGATTTTTTCCTAAGGACACATTCCCAAGAAAGTGGCGTTACTGGGAAAACCTTTGTCTCTTTTACCACATGTACCATACCATGTCCCACTAACAAAGTATACAAAACAAAGGTCCACTCCACCGGGCTTGTGGCCAGATTTGAGTTTTCCCAGCTATATAAGCTGGACACAGTGTGAGGCCTTAAACACAAGTCTTGGAGAAGCACCTGAGGCCTGGGTCTGCATGACAGATGTGGTCATTGTGTTTGTCAGTATGATGTGATAATACAGTGAACTCAGTGTGAGCTGAGGTTCTGGTTCAAGCCCTTCCTTTGACATTTATTTTTAGGCGCGTTACCTAAATTCTTTAAGTTGCAATTTCCTTATACTTGTAAAACCTGGCTAATTATGTTATGTATCTCCCTCATAGAATTATGAAGATTAAATAAAGAGTGAAAGCCTGGAAGTACTTGACCCAGAACCAAGGTAACTGTTCAATAAATGTTAACTCCGAGAAAGGACTCAAACGGTTGATGAAGAATATAAGTAATACTTTCAAAACTGGGCTTGGAACACAGGACTCTCAGACCCCAAAGCCTACTCCCGGATGACACAGGCAACCGTGCTGCAAAGCAGAACTGGAGAAGAAAGAGATGGGTAGGTAGATGGCTGTAGCTCTGTGTTTGGCATTGCTCAAATGTTCGTATTAGATTCCAAACTTTAAGAGTAAATGAAATTCTGAACTTGGCACTATGGCTGGAATGAGACACTAACTGTGTTGCCAAGTCTCTCCCCGTCTGGACTGGCCCCCTGAATTGCCAGCATTCTCCTGCTCTGTGCACATGGGGACCCAAGGGGCAAAGTAAGAGCAAGACTGGCCCAGAATATTGGGAAATAGTGAGAACTGCCCCCCTGACTTTTGGCAGGGATGCCCCAGGCAGCCACTTAGCATGTAAGAGCCACAGGCTCAGTCTGTTCGGCAAAAGCCTTGTTTCGTCATGGATGAGTGGGAAGGAGAGCCAAAGAATAGAACGAGAAAGCCAGGAAAAGATGGCGGCTTAATAATAGCAAATCGCAACACAACTAGGGCCCTGAAGAGGTGATAGAAACTCACGGGTGCTATTGAGCACTTTGCACCCTAGTAACGGGTTAGATCAGACCCTTCTGAGACATGATCGGTGCCTTTCCCACCGATGCTGTGCTCCTCGCCCGTCTTAGCTCAGCATCCATCACTCAAACACAGGCCACGTCAAGTGCGAGGTGTTGGGAATACGGTAGTGTTTTGTGGTTGTGCGTTCAGTTTTGTTTTTTAATGTGGACAGTTTTTTAATGTGGACAATGCTCATGGATCTTTTCTTCTGGAGGGAAGATAAACAACAAACAAGAAATGTATAATAAAATAGTGGGTAGTGGTGTGAAGAAAAAATGACCAGGATAAGAAAAAGAAAAAAATGTTTGAAAAATAATTATTAGAAACTGGGCTATGAGGGAGGGGATTTGTGGATGGGTGATGTTGATCAGAAGATGATGGAAAATTCTTGAGAAGGATAATGCCAGGCAGAGTAAATGAAGAACATGCAAAGGTCCTGAACTGATACAAGCTTGGTCAGTGGAAGGGACAGAAAGAGAGGTGGGGTAGTCAGAGAAGAGAGGGCAAGGGGGAGAGTTAGGCAATAAGAGCAGACAGCAGGACACAGATGGCAGGGCAGCTCCCCTTGAACCCCAAGATGCTGATCCTCACTTCTGGTTCATGTGTTATAGTGTTATCTCATCCAAGACGAAGGCCAGTATGTTTGGTTCCTGCGTGCTCCCAAGAGAACAGCCTGTCAGTGCTAAAAAGGAAAAAATAGAGAGGAGGAAACCTGGCAGGCGAGATTGCGTTTATGTTTTCTCAAATCTTCCATGAACATAATTCCTACACAACAGGATTCTGCTTTACAACATGATAGCTGTCCAGCAACTCTCCTCCACTATGAGGATGGGAAAGGGGGGGCAACTGTGACCTAGATAATATGAACAAGCAGGGGTTCATTTAACTGATGTCTAAGAAAATCATTTAGGAGTGAATAGATGAATTAAAACTTGTGTCCGTGGCTGGGCCCTTGGCATGGGAAAGCCACACATCAGTTTTAACCATAGCCCCGAAATGGTTCCCAAGGAAGATCAGCCACATGTGAATAGCAGGCAACTGTCCTGCAGCTATAACAAGACAGTGGTTGGGCTGAAACAACCTCCAAAGCTTATGAAGTGATTCTGAAAACCAAGCAAATCAGTGTGAGCCTCCTAAAAACGCATCCTCTGCATCCTTGATTTACTTTGAACCGCTCAGAATCCTCCCATTCAGTGCCTTCGCGGTGGAGGATCACCTGGTATTGTGACGCTCTTGACCTAGGAATCACTGAGTCACTGATGTGACACTTTCGCCGCATCGTTCCCAGCCTGATACAGTCCCTAGGCCTTCAGTGCCCAGACCCTGCAGCAGGACCATCCGTCCCAGTTCTTGGCACTGAGTCCTGGCTCTCAGTTGCTGCGGGGAATTGGTGTACCTCTGCTTTCTCATGCGTAAAATAAGGGGAAATAAGAAAGCACTCTTGCACAATGAACAACCTTCACCCCAAGCACATGCATGCACACACACACACTAATGCTGTGTTCCTCGATCACTGTGAGTTACCCTTAGTCACAGTAATATCAGCTGATAGTTTTCTCAGTTTTCTTTCCTTTTTTCTTATTATCACGGTTACTCCTCATCATAACATCCTTCTCATATCCCAAGGACAGACTGTAAACTTACTTGAGTTTGGTGGTGAGAGCAACACAGGGGAGGTCAATGCATGTTAGCTGTTGTGGGGATGCAGAGGGAATACCCCCTGCATGGGTCCGTCTCAGACTGGTCAAGGAATCAGAACATCAGATAGGTTGACACAAGAAAAATGAGCCATTTCCTGGTGTGTCTGTAAGGACTCCACAGTGATCGCGAGGATTTTGCTCTCATGAGGAACAAGGTTTAAATTCTAAGCTAAGGGATGGTGTTGGGGGCTGTGGTGGCAGGGAGAAAGGAGGGGACTTCACGTTCACCCGTGTGAAGATGGGCTGTTCAGATGGAGAGGCCATTCCTCAGGATAACCCCACCCCTGGATCTTACCGCCCCCCCCCCCCCCACTCTTTGCTCTTTTAGGCAGGCAGGGAGTGGCAGTCTCCTCTTCAATTAGGGCAGGAGCTTCTCCTTAGACTCCAGGGCCTTGACTGAGCTATTAGGGCTTAGGGGCAAGTCCTGAGGAGGAGGCCTTGGATACAAAGGCTGACTGCACCACCTTACACACCGTGGTTGAGGAAGAAGAGTGGAGACAAGGAGGGCTGGGGCGGTGAATGAAGGGGGAGGGAGGGTAAGAGAGGAGGGTGAAGAGTCACAGAACATTCTGGGGGACACACCCACAATGTAAACACCCTAAACAGTATTCATTTCCCAGAGTGTTTGACCAGTGTTATGATGTGGTGAATCAATGCAAATGCTTCAGAAAGGCTTAACTTTGTGTAAATGAGGCTTCTATCTCCCAGGAAAACAAGGAAGCTATTAAACTACAGTGGAGACCCAAAGAAAAACGGTGGGCAGTTTGTTACAATATCAGGCAATGAGCAACAGCTGAGGCAGATCAAGAATGTCTCGGGAGACTCTGGCTTCCTGGAAGCAACTACGTCTTGGTGTGAGGCGTCGCTGCTTGTCTGCCTGTGCTTTACAGGGCCTTGTGGCATTAAGAAGTGAAAAATCCTTATTTGGGCTTTCAGGTGACACCAGGGAAGGCAGTGGGAAGAAACTTTCATCTGGAACTAAGGAGATGGAACTGAAATCAGGAAAAGAAAATTGGAGACTGTTCCTGGAAATGTAGGAAAGAGCTAGCTGGCTAGGGGTTTGCAGGTAAATGGAAGCTATCTGCGTTTTTCTGTCCTCCTGCCATTAGCATCTATCATCGACACCTGCGGTCTTATGCGTGCTGGAGGCAGCACCTGGAGTGAGGTGTGGGCATGCGTAGGCGGGCACACCTGAGCCAGGAGGCTGAGCATATAAGGGCGGCAGCAGAGGCTGGGAAGGGGCAGAGGACTGTGGGCTGAGAGAGTGGCAATGGGCCCACGAGAGAGTGACGATTTGCCAGGGTCTGGGAGGCCTGCCAGCTCCCGGTCCCAGGCCTCCCTGCCTGCCCTGCATTTGGTTGACTCACTAAAAATGGTGCAGAAAGATCATTAAAGGCCTGAGAAAGCCATTAGGGCGCAAGGACTCCTTTACTCCTCTGCCAGGGTCATAGAAAACCTGCTCTGTGCGCTACTGGCCCTACAGGGATGGACAGCCAGGCCTGGAATCGGACTTAACCCGCTCAGCTCCGGCAGCATCTTCAACCTGGGGCCAGATTCTGGGTGCCCACAGGCCCCACACTGGAAAGCCTGTCTTGTGCGGCCTGGCCCATGACGGGAGGAGTGTGGGTTCTGCTCAGCCCTGGGAGGACGCGCCTTCTTCCTCTCCAGCGTGGATGATGGAGGAACGTCTGCAGAGAAGGTTAGTGCTTTTTAATTCCTAGGTATTCTTTGCAGGACTTTAAGGGACAAAGGCATGAAGGGCTAGAGGGAGCGTGGGGAGGGTCACACCCACCTGCCCCTCCAGCATGGCTGGCTCTCGGAGAGGATCCTGTTTGTTCCTCAGGAGGTGATGTAAAGTATATTGTGCTGAAGACATGGTGGAAAAGCAGCCAGGTAGGTGTAAATCAGAAAAACTAGCATGTCAGGGACAGTAGGGCGTGGGCTGAGGGAACCCTCAGGTCTCCCAGGCAAGTGTGGAAAACGCTGGGGGTGTCCTCCTGCGCCTTCATGGTGACCTCTCTTTAAGGGCGAATTGATTCTTAGTGTTTCAGATTAGGGACATAGTCCTGTTGGAATTGTTGCAGGGCAAGGAGAGGGGCACTTTAGAGGGGCGCTCAAAGTTGCCCTCTCTGAATGGGTTCTGCCATTTGCTGCATTAAGACAAACATATAAGGCCTTTAATGGAAAGGAACTTTAATACAATTAGGGAACAATACAGAAAAGACAAAGACTATAGTTCCTAAATTAAGCATTTAAAGTTCCCCATCTCCTTGAGGGTAAAAGTTGAGCTAAATAAGATTGGCCCAAAGCAAGGCTCAAAAGCCCGCCACAAATCTAAAAGACTTTTTAGTGGAGACCCATAGAAAAGGGTTAGAAAGAGTCAGACAAATCTGGGAGGAAAAGCAAAATTAAAATTAAGATAAAAGCTGCTATTATTAAGCTCCCCACGGGTCTCTCACCCACATCTGTTTTAACCAGTCCAAGACTAAAAAGCAAGCGCGGTTTCTTTACATGTCCCTCTGCTCCACGTGTTTCCGTCAGGTCTCCTTGCTGCTCTCCATTTTTCCTCCTTCCCTTCTGTCCTCTAGCTCCTCTCCAGCATTTTTTTTATCCCTGCTCAGCTCCACCCTACTTAAGGTGGAAAAAAGATTTTAAAACTTCCCCTTTTCCTGGAGATCACACCCTGTTACAGAAGCACCCATTTCTTGCTGAGACTGTTAAGTGATTAAAAATGTTATCAAAGGCAGCCTGATTAAAAGGAGGTGCTGCTAATTGCCTTGAGGGGGGGCACACTTTGCAGAGCCAACCACCGCAGGGAGGTTCGGGGCTCCAGTGCCTTTGTTTCCAGCTGCTGCGGGAGGCTCAGGTATCAGCCTATCAGCTCGTTGTGTTAGATGAGTTTATCTTGATGAAATTGCTGGCATTTAAAATATGCAGGTGGCTAGAAATACTAGACATATTCTAGAAACCCCCTTGTATTTGCATAGCATACCAACCATGGAGCCAGCTGCCTGTGTTCTTCAGAGGCGCCTGAAGCTTGTGTCCTCTGCCTGGCAATTGATCTTGAGATTGCCTGATTCATCCTCTAAGATGAGCCGAATCCCTGCTTCCAGAACACTGTCACTTTTGGTTTATGCAAAGGCATGGTCAGAACAATTAAGAGGGCAAAGATCTGGGACTTCATTCAGTTTCTAGAACAGCTTGTACAAGTCTTTGATTCCTTTGTTCATAAATACTTGTGAGTGGCAGACTTTGGTTTAAGGTCTATCTCTAACAGGACCTGTGAGCAGAGTTTAGGGGCTGAAACTTACACTTTAGTTATTCAGAATGTGGTGTCGCATCACCTGGGAGTTTGTTTGAAATCAGAATCAGGCCTTCCCAAAACTACTGAGTGAAAATCAGTATTTGAATGGAATCCTGGCAATTCCTGTGACTGTTACTGTTTGAGAAGTTCTGTTGGACTCTGCCTGCCTCTAGCTCTAGAGACTGCTGATACCCAATAAGAAGCCAGTAGTTTGTGAAGCGTGAGATTGGCTCAGACCAGTCTGCAGTAGAAGTAGGAGAATTTCCGAGGACTTCATACTGTGGCTTCTGTGAGGACCTTGGAGGGAAGGGGAGAAGCAGGGAGGAAAGTAAAGCTTAGCAGAGGTTGCAAACTCAGTTACTAACACGGATAGGCCAGTGAAGGAGACAAGTAACAGAAGTGACTGGAACTGCTGTGAGCTGGAGAACTCTGCTTCCTTTAGAAACGTACCTTCACTCAGCTCTGGAATGTTGCCACAAGGATTGTGGGCCAGGTGTTTCCAGACCCTCTGATTTCTTCAGAAGAACCCAGAATATAAATTTTAATGGAAAATTTACTGATTTTTATTCAGCGAGGCTCAGTATAATAAATCAAATTTTTGTAGCTAATAACAGCTGAGCTTCTTCAGTCACCAACTTCTTCAAAGGACCCATTTTAAGTTACTTCCCTCTGTTTTCTATTTATGTAAGTCCATTTATGGGTTATTATTAGGGAGCATGTAATTTCTCAAATCCATTAGAATAATAATGATATGCTTGGAATCCTGGCCAAAGACTGAGAATACATGGCTGATTTGGGTTGGAGATATCATTTCTGTTGAAAATGATATCCTTGGAAGCAGGCAGACTGCAGCTTTCCAGTAGGGGTCTCGGTTTTCTGATGGTGCATTCAAGGGCTTGGAAAACATGCCTTAACCATTCATTGCACAGGTGAACAGGTGGCTACTATATGCTTTGCAGTTTGATATACAACTGAATTGAGATGTGTTTGATTAACTTATTTCTCCAGGGAGACACAGGGCATGGGGCGGGGGGGGGTAGAGCATTGGGGGAGTAGGTGGTGTTGGGGGTTGGGTAGGAGAGCATCCAGGTATCAGCACTGAATGGTTTTCAAGGTACTGTCTATACTAAATTTACTCAGTGCATTTTTAAAATACAGAATCTCAAGCGTGATTACAAATCTAATAAATAATCTAATAAATATAAATCCAGGGAGTAAGGCCATGGAAAGGCAATAAGATGATATCATTCTTTATATATATTAACTTTGTAGAGCTATAGAATTTCAATGAGATGTGGGTGGTAACTGATGACTCTCCACTTCTACTGAGAATAGAGTAAAAAGAAATGCACTTGTCTGCAACAAGTGTTAGTGTGTGTTGGAGGTGACAATAGCACTGCTGTGCTTGAATGATGGGATTATGCCCATGAGGTGCCTCTGACCTAGACCAGTGTGGTGTGCTGTGCTGTGCTGTTCCAGCTCTCTGGGGGGAGGGGGGATGCTCTGATTTGTAGTGTTTTCCTATTTTTGTGGTGAAAATACTTTCATGGCCAACTTCTTATGACTGTCATGTCCAGAAGCCCCTCCCAAAGCAGTCCCAAGGGGAATGTAAGACAGGGAATAATGCTAATGGTTAATAGCATAATATATATTTCTAATCAAATAGAAGTTTACACCAAACCCCAGTATAGTATTCCGGATAGTCAGGTTGGACTCCATAGAGCCCTTACCTAAATGAAGGTGACAAACCTGGCCCACACTTCTCAAAAGGAGTCACCTGTGGACCTTATTGAAATGAAGATTGTGGTTCAGCTGAGATGCTGTTTCTAACAAGCTCCCAGGTGAGGCTGATGAAATTGATCCATGACCACACTTTGGGAACTCTGGCCTAGAGTCCAATCGACTTGACTCGCTTTGCCCCTTTCCCTTGAACATTAAATAAAACTTCACAATGATTTATTCCAAGGGGTTAAGAAGTCACAATCCCCTCCCCCCTCCCAAGGAAATGAGACAGAGCACTCGTAACACTACAAAAATTGTCCTGGTGTCTGTTAAACAGATTCAATGTTCTTCCTCAGAAATGGAGTGACTGGAAATCAGAAAATTTTTATTTAAACTAAAAGGGCTGTTTCTTGCCTGTGTGACTATAAAATAAAGTTAACAAAACCTAAGTGAAATTTACTAGAGATGATCACAGATGTGATAGATTGCCCATTACAGACATGATAAATCAACTACCCATAGAGGCTACAGGAGATTAGAGAGAGCCAACCAGGAACATCCACTGAAATTAGGTTATGCCTGCCTGATGTCTCTTTTAGATGTTACTCTTTTAGGGTTCCTAAAAGAAAAAAATCATCATCATAATCTTTGAATTATAACTGACTTTTCAGGCCAAGAAATTCAACCATTTTGGTGGGGAAAAAAATCCTTTCCTTGTCTGAGCAACAACTGGTATTTTCTGGTAGTGATGCTAAGCACTATTCTAGATGTTTCATCTTTATCTCCAGACCCTCCACTGGGTTCACACATGATCGATGTTATGCTCTCCTTTCTCAAGTGAGGAATTCAGGGGCAGGGAGATATGATGTACCCAAAGCCAAGGCACAGGGAAGTAGCAGAGCTCAAGTTCAAACCTAGCTGTCTGCATTTTCTATGTATTTCCTTTTGCTTCTTATCTAGAAGCTTTGGAGAATAAGGATAATGCCTTCTTATTTCCTCATTGAGTTTCTAGGCAGAGTGTTGCCACAGTTGTATTGATGAACCTTCTGGTACATGAACAGTACAATGGATTTTTTTCTTCAGATTGCTTTATAGTATTATAGAAATACCATGTGTATGTATAAATGTGCATACCTACATTTATATATTCTTATTCTAATATCTCATCCAGTGCTTCATTTGGGAACATACTATTTCCCTGGGAGAACATACTTTTCTCTAGGAAGGGAGACTTAGCTCAGTTAAGTCTTATTTTTTAAGATTTATTTATGCATACAGAACTGGAGTACAGGCCGGCGGTATGGTGGGGGGGGGGTGAGAAGATTCACCAGAGACAGAGTGGGGCACAGAACAGGCAGATCAACAGAAACACACTGCTGAGTGGAGCAGTGGGGCAGGGCAAGAGAGGTCTGCTGCGCCATGTGGGTCACTCCCTGGCCGGGAATCGAACTCGTGCTGCAGTGACTGCAGATGATTCATAGTGCGTTGCTTAACCCGATGTGCCTCTGGGAGGCCCTCAGTAAAGTTTTAAAGCTCAGAAAAGTCTGTTTACTTAGAACAGTTTTCCACATACGAACTCTTGATTGGTGTCACCTTTATGAAAAACAGTATGAAGTGTCCTCAGAAGCTTAAAATAGGTCCTACCATATGTCATTTCCACTCCTAGGTATCCAAAGAATGATAAAAACCACCAACAAAAGGATATATGTACCCCTATGTTCATTGCTGTACTATTATATACAGTAGCCAAGCTATGAAAACCGCTTAGTGCCCATTGACAGATGAGTGGATAAAAAAGATGTGGTAATGGAATACAGAGCTATTAATAGAGATGAAATCTTGCCATTTGGGACTATGGATGGACATTGACTAGAATATGCTTAGTGGAAATAAGGAGGAGAAAGATGAATACTAGATAATTTCACGCATATGAAATGAAGCAAAAGGACAAAAAAACAAAAGCAAAGCAAACCTTTGGGTTCTGACTGCAGAACTGAGGTCACCAGAGGGTTTGGGAGCAAAACATGGAGGGGGTCCAAGGGCTGCAGTGGACCATTGTTGGTGATTTGGTGGTGGCAGGTGGGAGCATGTGGTGACATACCTCTGAAGTATAGATGTAAATTTGTACTACCAAAATAGACACCCATGTTGTGAATCATTGCTGTTTCAATCTTCTCAGTTTCCTGGTACATTTTCCAAGGTTTGTAAGCTTCAGCAGACCACAAACTTGACAAGAACCTTAGACAGGATGCTCATCGAGCTAATATGAAAATATTGTGAAACCCATTCTCCTCTCAGATGGGGAAAGGCACTTGCTGGTACAGCCGCCTCCCTTTGTTTCCTGTCTCTGTCCCCTCAGGAGTTGCAGCTCCTGCAGACCCTTGTGTGGTTGCTGAAACCAGCTTTATTTTCTGCTGCTTAGAAAGCAATCAACTTGTCTATGAAAATCATCTCCCATTGTCAGACCAACAATGGCTTTTGCAGCCTCTTCTTTCTTCAAGTGGAATTCAAAAGGCATTGGTCTCTTGCAATTCCAAAAGGGCAAAAACTGCCAAGGCTGTGCTCTTAAAGTGCCTGAGTAAAGTGCTCCTGAGTCTGCCTTCCTTCTTAAAAAAGTATACAGAATGGCCCTCTTCGCTGGGAGCTTTCAAGAGGGGTGAGAATAGATAACGTCTTATAGTTTCCTCCTATCTTTCTCCTAGCCCATTACATTTAGAGATGGAGGGACCTATCTCTATGTACAAGTGGCTGGTGAGGCACAGGTTGGCAGTGAGTTAGGTGAGTTGCCAAGGAAGTGAGCCTTGGGGCCCCTTCTCAGCCTTTTCCATGCAGATTGAGTGACATGTCACCTATTATCGTGACATGTCACTGAATTCGGAACCAGAACATCACTCAGTTTTCACCAAGTACTGTGAACTCTTGGAATACCTACATTCCAGAACATTCTCAAACATTCCTAGCAAAGCAGTTTCACTCTTCAACAGGACAGTGAAGTATGATTCTTGCAAGCATACCCCTGATGTTGATCTTCTTCTGTCACCTCAGTAGTATGTTCCCAGGGCAAGTTATTTCATCTCGGTTTCCTCGATTGCAAAATGAAGTTTTAATAAACTCACCTCATAGTAGTGTCTGTGAGCCAAGAATATAATGCGTGAGCAAAGAATATAATGTACATGGCACAGAATCCAGTGGTATACATTTTCATGACTATCTCCTTGTGAGTCATTTATTCAAATATTTGAGAACCTATTATGTGCTATGAACTGTTCTTACCCTAGGAAAATACTCCCTTCTTGAATTCAAAATGCTGCATTCACAGAGAACGATATGTTGCCTGCAAGGCCTATTACAAGTCTGCTCCCTAGCTTCTCCAAGTAGCTGCTGTTTCATCAGCAGTTTCCAACAGAAAGCATTGCCCTGGCTGAAGAAGGCAGTTCCCTCCCTCACACCAGGAGGTCAAATTCCTTCTCATTTTTTTGCGCTTTGCAATCAGACCTGCTCGTGAGAACATTTCAAATCCTGCCGAGAATCTTGGAGCACAGGTCTCCTTGAAGTTTTACCTAACAGGCCCCATCTGGTGAAGCACTATGTTCAGCCAAAGCATCACTTTGATTTGCTAGATGCACTTGGTGTATGCCCTGGGTTGGCCTGGTGGCTTCTGAGCAAGGGTGTAACTGGAGAGAAGTGAAATAGACAGAAAAAAGGGCACAAGATATCTCAGGGCAAGCGATGTAAAAGATAATGTCATCGCTACTTTTTCCAGATACTGTATTGTTTTTCCTTTCCATGATCTTCTTTGACAAGTCCTTCATTATAACCCTGGAGGAGAAAATAAAACATTTCAAATCCCCTTCTGTGAGAAATGACCCCAAGAAAATGAAGTACCATTTTTATGTCCTAGGGAGTCATAGTTGCTAATGGTGCTGGTTATCTAACTACACCAGAAAGGAAAACAGAAGTGCCAGGAGTACTTAACATCTACCAAGTGCTTGTAGGAACCAGGTCCAGGCTAAGTGCTGAACAAATGCTACTTTTTATTTCTCCTTGGTTACTACCTTAGATAAGAGTTTAGCTGATTAATAGGATTTCAGGATCTGATGAGTCTAAATCTTCCAGAGGCATTGAGATATTAATATAAAATGCATCTATACATCTATATCATTGTCATGTTTTTGACTGGCTAAGAATGAGTACTCAAGCCAGTCTGAGATTTTTTTTAAAAAAAGATTTATTTATTTATGCATACAAGAACTGGGGCACAGGCCAGAGGTGTGGTGGGTGAGAGGAGTCACCAGAGACAGAGAGGGGAACAGAACAGGCAGGCAGACAGACTGAAATACACTTGAGGGGAGCAGCAGGCAAGGCAGGAGAGGTCTACTGCGCCATGTGGATCCTTTCCCTGAATGGCGGCAGGGATTGAACTCATGCTGCAGTGGCTACGGTTTGCTTCATAGTGCATTGCTTAATCCACTGCGCCACCAAGGAGGGCCCAAGATTTTTTTTTTTTTTTTTAATTTCGGTAACATTAGTTTACAATACCATGTGTAAACAGAGGCACAGGATCACAACTCCGGTTTGCATGTTGCCATACTACACTCACCACCAAGGCACCCGCTGTTCTGTCATAGTCTTTTCCTTCCCCATCTTGTAGCCAATCCAGTTCAAATTCTAGGGTTTGTTACTGGTTTGGTTTTGTCTGACCCTTTGTTCTGTTTCTCTGTATTTCCACCGATGAGTGGAGCCATCCAGTATGTCTTTCTCCCTTTGACTTATTTTGCTTAGCATTATCCCCTCTAGTTCCAGTCATGTGATCACAAATGGGACTATTTCATCTTCTTGTTAGCTGCTTAGTATTCCATTATGTAGATACACCACATTGCTCTAATGCACTCATCTATCATCTATCTTTGGCACCAGTTTGTTTCCATAATTTGGTTGTTGTACACAGGGGTGCAGTGAACATAAGAGTGCGTACATACCTTTGAATTAGTGTTTTTGCACTCCTCAGAAGCCTCGAGTGGGATTTCTGGGTCATATGGTAGATCTATTTTTGATATTTTGAGAAACCTCCATACTGTTTTCAACAGGGGCCAGATGAGTAAACAGTGTACAAGGGCTCCTCACCAGCACTTGTTTCTGATCATTCCGACATGGTTTATTCTCACATGGGTGAAGTAGTCTCTCATAGTTTTGACTTTCTTTTCCTTGATAAGTAATGAGGAGCTTTTTTTGTGTGCCTGCTAACGATGTATGTCTCTTTGGAGAACCGTCTACTTAGCGCTTCCTTTCATTTTTTTTAAATTGGGTTGGGCTATTTGTTTTCTTGAATTGTGTGAGTTCTTCATAGATCTTGGGTAGTAGCCCTTTGTTAGAGGTAAGATGTGCAAATATCTTCTCCCATTTGCTAGGATGTCTTTCCATCATAATAATTGTTCTGCTATGTAGAAGTTTTTGATGGAGTCTCTTTTGTTCACATATTTTTATCTTGCTATAGGAAAAACCCCACAAGATATCGCTGAAGCCAATATCATGGAGTTTGTCTATCCTTTCTCCTATGTGTTTTATATCTTACATCTTATCTTTAATCCATTTTGACACATTTTTTGTGTAAAGTGTGAGATGGTTATCTAGTTTGATTCTTTCCCATGCACAACACCATTTATTGAAAATATTCTCCTTTCTTGATGTGTACTCATAGCTCTTTTGACATAGACTAATTGTATATACATATGCAGACTCTCAATACTACTTCATTGATCTCTTTTTTTGTAGTACCATACTGTTTTGATTACTATAACTTTGTAGCATAGCTTAAAGTCTGGGTGTGTCATACCACCATTCTTCATTGTTTTGGCTATCCAGGGTCTTTTTAGTTATGTATGAAATCCAGTAGTCTTTGTTCATTAGTGTCAGTAGGGTAGAATTGACTCTGTATATATTGTTATGGATAAGAAGCCATTTTAACAGTATCACTTGATCCTTTGGACTGTTTTATTCCTGTTTTGTTATTTCTGCTCTAATTTTTATTTCCTTTTTACTTGTTTTTGGTGGTGTTTTCTCTAAAGTAGGAGATGTTTGTTTACTTGGGCTCACTCTTGTTTCTTTATGGGTTTGTATGGCTGTATAATTCCCTTTTACTACTGCTTTTGCTGTGTCTCATAGATTCTGGAAGCATGTTTTGTTTTTTTCCCCACTTGTCATGATGTATTTTTTAATATCTTATTTGGCTTTTTCATTAACCTGATGGTCAATCCATAGTATGTTCTGTCTCTACATAGTACAAGTTATTCCTGCTTTTATTTTGTCATTGATTTCTACTTTGATATCACTGCATCAGAGAGTACTTGATATGTTTTCAATCTTCATGAATTTATTGACACTTGTTTTGTGACCTAGCATGTGGATAATGTTCCATGTGCACCTGAGAAGAATATTCAACTTCTTTCAGGTACAGTGTGCTACAAATAACTATTAAGCCCATGTGTTTACATTTGATTTTAGTCAAAAGACCGAGAAGCAATAAAGGTCATGTGTTCTAATTCGTTATTGAATTCCTCATGCTGAAAATGAGGTGTTGAAGTCTCCTATTGCTGTGTTGCTGTCAGTGTTTGATTTTAGATTTGATAATGGTTGCCTTATATTTTCTGATACTACTTTGTTTGGTGTGTATATATGATGAGTGTTACATCTTGCTGATGGATTGATTTCTTATTATAGAATGTGCATCTGCATTTTAACGTTTTTAGCTGGAAGTGTTTTATCTGCTAAAACTATGACTCTACCTACCCTTTTTTGGGGCCCATGTGCTTAAAAGTTGTTTTCCAGTTTTACTTTAAATCTATATTCAACTTTGGAACTCAAATGGGTCTCTTGGAGACAGCAGAAAGTTGGGTTTTGTTTTCTGATACAGTCAGCAGCTCTCTGCCTTTTGATTGTTGAATTCATTTAAATTTGAGTGATAATATACAGGGACTTGTTATTGCCCTTTTGTCTTTAATTTTTTGGTTCTATCTAAATCCTTGTTTAGTTTTTTTGGGGGAGGGTATTTTACTATTTAGATAGGACAGCTTTCAGTGTTTCTTGTATGGGAAGCCTAGTGTTGGCAAACTCCCATTCACAGTCATCAAAATAATAAAATACCTTGGAGTAAACCTAATAAAAGAGATAAAGGACCTTCTTTTGCTGTGCACAGAAAAATGGAGGGAGAGAAATAAATTTGTTTTGAGTGCAAAAGTTATTTCTTGCATTAAATGTAATTTGAACAAAGAATAACTACATTTATACAATGTAAGAAAGATCATTCCCTAATTGGTGGGGATTTATGATTCGAACAATTGACCACTACTGACAATCTGTGATGACCATAGCATTGGACTGAATGAGGAAGAGGGGTAGTTAATCCCCTCAAGGTGTTGCCATCTACCTGGGCAGAGAGTACACACACGTGAAACTGGGACATGAGAGCAGAAGGCAGGGATTGGTCAATCTGTGAGTCCCAAGAGTTCAGAGATAGTGGAAATCAGTGTGGAATGATCAGGCGCAGCACTGGCATTTCAGATGAGCTTTGAAGAATTTTAGAGGTTTTAGAGGAGGAAAAGAGCGTGATACAGGTGGAGGAAGTAGTTAAACGAACACTAGATTTGAGACACACAATAGAGGCAGAACCTCCTGAAGCGCAGCCAGTGTTGCTACCTGGGGGTGTCTCGGGCAGGAGACCATTTAGAAAACAATTTTTGGTATAAAGGATAACCAGAAATTGGAGACTGATGTCCTCAGTGAAGAACATAACAGGTGGTATTAAAAAACACAGACAAAATAAAACTCAAGATAAGGTGAGGAGTTAGGGCTTTGCTTAGAGAAAATGGCAATGGTGATGCCTCTAATTGAATTTTTGAAATTCCACGGAGTGAACTTTAGTGCTGCTTTGCTGCAGGCAGTTGGAGGAAGAGCTGGCTTGTTCAGGGGGAAGCTAAATGATGATGAATTTATTTTTCAAAATCTTCATCTTGAGCTGAAGTAGAGATAATGATATCTGACATCTATATTTCCCCTTCTCTTCTCTGTGGGAGCACAGTGTGAATGTCTTATATCATCTTTATAAATGATTGTTTGTTAGCTAAGGGATTGGTAAATTTTAAGTATTTAGTGCCTTTAAATATAAGCTTTTCTGTTTCCAAAGCTGCTTAAAAATATCCATATGAGAGCATACTATTTTTCCTTTTCCAAGTCATAAACCAATTAAAGTCTCCTCAAGGGAACCAGCTAGGAAGCAGCAGAGCTGGGATATAAGCAGTTTGTCTCCAGGGTTCAGACTTTCACCTACTTTTTAGGACATAGTCATGTGAAATGGGAATTCTCTAGAGCCAAGATATTACCATCACCAATTAATAGTAGAAGACCCTTGCCTACTCACTCCCAGCTCCCCCTCACCCAAATAGAGTGTGCTATGAACAATAACCCAACACTTGTACAAAAGAATTCTTCAACATTATGGGGAAAATGATGCTCAAAACAGGCTAGAGTTCCAGGATACACACCACTCTGACCTCATTAGGCCAACAAATTGAAGTGCTACAGCTTTGCATAGATTGTCAAGAGAAAGCAACATGTAGGACTCCATCAAGATGAACATCCCAGGAAATAGCTTGCTACAACTTAATTCATGTTCTGTTGCTACAAGTCTGTTTTATGCTCTAGTTATTTCTCACCTGGACTATTGTGGGTACCTTGGCAAGCCCTTTCTGTTCATCTGTCATGCTTTTACTGTCTACTCAAAACACAAAAACACATTTAGTTTTTTCCCCACCAGCTGTAATTCTTAAACCATCCTTTTACTCAGGCAATTATAACAGTTTTCTGTTTCATCAGAGAATTCAATTTAGAATTTTAGTGCCAGTGGTTAAAATACATACTTCATATATAACTTCAAGTTTGTATGGTTTTAATTCACATTTATGTTTCTGTTCACACTTTGCATTCTTTAATTGATTTGTTAGCTATGCCATCTGTAGATTGTAAGTACTGAGCTTCCACAATGACTTTTATCCCCCTCCCAAAGTTGTTCACAAAACTATTTCCCTCACCTTGTTGCAATTAAAACTGTGCTACATTCTCATCTTCCAGAGTCGGACATTTTTACAGCACTGCCTTCATGTATCTTCATGCAGAGTTAGATTGTTCTGATTTGGGGCAAATACAACAGTAACTTTGAACATGGGTGTGAGGCATCTACATTGAGCTCTGTGATCTGTTCTGTAGAACACCATGAAATCTGACTCTGGTGGAATAAAAGCAGTCCATTGGGTTGGCTGAATGTCCAATTCATGACTGTGACGTCTCCCAACCAGCTTAGAGTATGCTGTGAATAGCTCTCTTTGAGCTTACATCCATAACCTTTGAGCCAAGGGTCCTTTCCAATTAGGTCTACAGCTTCTAGCCCACCTAGTACTAGTTCATAGATGATCAATAAAAGGCTGCTAGATGAGTAAATTATAAATCTAGTTACTTTTATGTCATGATATGTCAGTTATGACCATGTTCAACATGAACTAGGGATAAGGCAGATGTCTTCCTTTTGACTTCATTTAACCGGTAACTTCGCTTTGGAAGTACTATGTCCTTCAAGGATGGAAGACCAGACATGTGACTATAATAGTTTCTGACTGTATGGAATCACCTCTGCAGTGTTTCCCTGAGTGGTGTGTCTGTGGATGGTGAGAGTGAAGTCTCTGATGCCTAAGAGTGCTGATGTTTGACGAAGTAGACGTAAAAACATACATTTGGACATAGGTAGGTTTTAGGGTCTTGTTGCTCTGAAGTTCTTTATTTGAAATGCTTAACCACTGCTCTTAAAATAAATCCCTCAAGATTCTTTTCATGCCTATAAATCTATGTAGAGTGATGGTTCTTACCTCGACTGCACATTGGAATCACCTGGGGAGCTTTAAAACACATTGCTGCCTGGATCCCAGCCCAGAATTCTGTTTTAATTGGTCTGGGGTGTGGCTTCGTCATAGGGGATTTCAACATTTCCCTCTTTATACTAATGTACAGCCATGGATAACCATGTACACAACAGTATTTTTAAATACTCAAAAGGTTAGAATTCTAAATATGGTATGTTATTTTACATCATTGCTATTTTGAACAGCTTTTCATAAGTATGAAAAGTACCACTAAACATAGTGTTTTTCAGTGTCGGTAAAAACTTACTAAATATGCAGACTTTTAGACCCAATCTTAGAAATTCTGATCCAGTACATTTGTGCTAGTTCCCCTAAAATCTGCATTTTTCAAGGTATACCAGGTACTTTGTGTGCACATGAAAGTTGAAAAGGTACACCATGAAAAGGTATCTGAAAAAGGCAACAGGTTAGTTCTAAGAGCACACTACTTGATACGCTGTCCTGTGGAATTCAAATGATAGTATTGACAACAGTAAGAACTGCTAAATACAAAGCATGAATCATCAACATGTCAGTATATTTACTGATGTAAATGCATTAGTGCATAATTGTCAACCATATGTAAAAATACAAACTTAAAAATGTTCACAGATCTTTTAAACTCTAAAGATATTTAATGATTTCAAGGTTACAATGGTGTTTACAAAAATACGCAATAGTTTAAGCTTAAAAAAATTCAGACTGGGATCTAGGAATGTTCTAAAGAATAGAAAGAAATGTGAGGCATCCAGTTAGGTTGGACAAGGAATAAACAAGATTTAAAAAATTCTTTGAGCTTTAGGATCAGCACAGGTTTTTAGTTTGGAAAAACTCCTCGATCTAGTCTAAACTTCCTTGGGAATTTAAGGAAAGAAAATGAATTACTCAAACTAGGACTACATCAAAATGTCAAGTTAACACATTTTGGTTTGTAATGGTGCCAGGGGATCTTATGTCTGCATGATCAGGGCCTTGGGTCTCCAAATCGTTTTACAGACAATGTCATTACGAGATGCTGGAGCTTTCACTTTCGTTTTTGCTCTTAGCTCTTTTCTATCTGTGTTTTAACCCAGACTCACCAACACTTGACAAAAATCACATTTTAGTTAAAACAGCTGCAAAAAGAGAAACAGCTACAAAGAAAAAAATGCCACGAGTCCACAATTTAAACCATTTTTTCAAGACAGTCACTGATGCATTTGGTATCCTATAAACTTAACGTGGGCTTTTGAGAGTTGAACGCTCCTACTACCTCCGACAGTATCACAACCAAAGAAGAGCAGATGAGTGAACAGTGATGGCTGGCCACTGTAGATTTTTCTTGCAAATTTTGTCCACTTTTTTTTTTGGGTCCCCTGCTCGGTAACTTTTCCATGAATTCCACACAGGGAGGGCTTGTAACCTGGGTCAATCTCATCAAACTGCTCATTTACACAGCTGGTCCAAAGGTTGGTTATATGACCCAAGCTGTGCTAATAAACGTTCTTTTGAGTTAGCAATTTAGACTGGGAGGAGAAATGGCACCAACACAGGGGGAAGAGGGCATAGAAGAGATAAAAAGGTAAGCCAGTGGCAGCCTGTCTTTCCCTTCACTTGAGGAAAGCCTGTGTGCACTTATGAGTGCAACAAACAGAAAGAAGCAAAATGAGCGTTGGGCACACAGAATCCTGGGACACTGCCTCTCAGGCCCTGAAGCTCCCCTTAATTCTGTGAGCTCTTCTCTGGCATCTTTTCTTGCTCTAGGAACTAATCAACCCCCTTCTTGAATAAAGCCATTGTGAATGGGTTTCTAACATCTGTAGTTAAAATTCTCACATAGAATATCAGATCAACTAATCCCACTTCTCTTTTTACAGACAAGCGAACAGATTCAACATGCTTAAGGCCACACATTATTTGAATTACCTTTCTTTGCTCTTCAAGTTGCTGGCATGTTGTCCCTCAAGAAAAAGCTAGAAGTTTGAGTGTTCGTGGTGTCTGTGTTCAATAATCACCCACACATTCATAATTGGTTCCAGGTAGAATTTGAGTCACTAGGTAAACTGGTGTTAGTTTTGTGAGCTGAGAAAATACCCTTCCAGAATTTGGGGCCACAGTTCGGTAGTTAAGTGTTGCTGTTTCATAGGAAAGTCTCTCTAGGACAGCTCAAAGGAAGCAATTTCCACAAGCCCTCCAAACATCGACTTTGTGGCATCTTGAATGATCTAAGGAGTTAAGTGGGACAATTAAAATCACAAAAAGAAGTTAAAACTTTTAAAATAACTGCTTTGGAATTACGAATCAATAGCGAAACACTAAATTCATAGTAGTAACCAGCAACCTACCATGCAAGACCATATTAATAAGTGAACATCTGTAAATATGCTGCATGCTCAACTGGGGGTAGCTCAATAAACCACCACTTAGAAGTTACAGAATACAGGGGCGACTAGGTACTTGATCCTACTTCTCCATCCTAGCTGCACGCAGCCTCACGTTCTCCTTTGTAACTGCAGGGCTGTCCATTGCGAGCAGACACATTCCATATCCAGTTAACACTGCCTTGTGCAGAACTTGCTTTTACCTCGTTTTTATTGAAATAACACTGTAACGTTAGCTTCAGGTGTGCACCACTATAAATCCTCATCATGGAATACTTTATATTCGTAAGTCAAACTATCCTTCACCATATGACTGACCCCTTGAACCTGCCTGACCAACTTCTCTCCCCTTTTGGTAACCACTAGTTTGATCTTAAGAATCTAAAATTTTTTAACTATTCCTTATTTTTTCCATTTAAATTTATTTAATTATATTTGACATCATTTGTATTCCCCAGGGAGTTCCCACCACCATTCCACCCATGCACCATCACCTCAGTCCCTTGTGCTTTCTGCCCTCATCCCCGTCTTTGCCCTCCCCCCTTCCCTTCCCCCGCCATGGTCCCTTTGGTTTATCTTTGATCTTTTGGTCTTGTTGAGTTTTTTGTTTGCTTTTGGTTGTATTTGCCCATTTCTTTGAGCAGCTTCTTCTTTTTTGTTGTTGTTGCTTTCACATTCCTCCTAATAGTGAAACCATCCGATATTTTTCTCTTGCCGTCTGACTTGTTTCACTGAGTAAAATTCCTTCTAGCTCCTTTCTTAGTTTTCTTTATGTACCAATGAGTGAAATCATGGTGTATGATATATATATAACCAAATATAATGTCTGGTGGGTCCACTCTTGTTACAAATAGGATTCCATTTTACGAGTAGTATTCTATTGTGTAAAATAACGTAAATTTTTAGTCATGTGTTGACAGGTACTTTGGCTGTCTTCAACTCTTGGATACTGTAATTAATGCTGCAATGAACATGGGGTGCCTTTTGCTCTTCAAATTAGTGTTTTCCTATTCTCTGTAATATCCAGAAGTGGAATAACTGGATTATATGGTATTTGGTTTTTTTTAAAGTAATTACCATACTGTTTCCTGTAATGGTTGCACCAATGTACTGGGTTCCTTTCCACATCTCTCCAACATTTGTTGTTTGTTTCGGAGAAAAGCCATTCTCACAGGTGTGAAGTGATAGCTCATTGTTGTTTTGACTTGTGTTTCCCTAATCAGAGATGATCCTCTTGTGTCTGCTAGCTCTCTGTATGTCGCCTCTGTCTTTTCAGATTCTCTGCTCATTTTTTGATTGTCTCTTATTGAGTTTTGAATTCTCTACGTACATTGGATGTGAACACCTTGTCAGATGTGTGATTTTTAAGTATCTTAGAAGTTATTTTGACAAATTTACTTATAAGATCTAAAGATGCCCATGTGGATTGGTAGCTTTTACGTTTCTGTACAGTTTTAGATAGGGATATATACAACTTAAAATGACACCTCACCTGTTTTTTTTTTTGAATAGACAGTATTAGCACATGCTATAAAATTTAAAAAAAAAGAAAAATAGCACTTTATATTCAGAACCTCAACTTTGAACCTGGTCTCCTCTCCAGAAACTGATTACCAGGTTTTTGTGTTAATCTTCCAAAGAAACTTTATCCATATAAAAAAAGAAGTCAAATAACTATTTTTAAAAAATAGAACCCAGACCAGGTAGGTAAGGTATTCTGAATCAAGTTTCCGAGGATCCATTATTTTATAATCTAAGAGACCAGATATAGACAGAACTATAAAGGACTTAACTAAAAGCATTTCTCATTTTAAATGCTTAAAAGCTTAACTGTTTGCAAGATGCATTCATTTTAGCGTGCATCTGAAAAAAACAAAGGATTGCTTCTTGGACTACTGTAGTAGCAGTTACTTCAATTTTTGCCATCCTCAAACTTTTTTTTTTTTTAAAGACATCATTCCAATTAAAGACAAACACCTGAACATGATAAAACTAATTTTCACCTACTTCAGCATTATAAAAACTATTTTCTCATTTTTAACTTGTTTGGGACACAGAGTTTAAAAAAGCTCAAATGAAATTGTTAACCTACCTGTTTAATTTTTCACTCACAAATATTTAAACCTTTCATTTTCTTCTGAGATGCTAATGAAATGAGCAAAATCAGCATTTACCAAATTGAAAAATTTATTTACAAAACTTAATTTTGCTTTTAAAAGACAATTCCTAAAGAATAACCAAAACCCGGTCACAGTCTATAATAATAATCTTCGACAGAATAGTTGGGGAAAAAACTTACTAATGAATACTTTACAATAAAATGTAAAAATAGGAACTTTAATTCCAGTGACTAGAACAAAAGCAGATAATCTTTTGCAAAGAGAAAAATACTTGAGGGAGAAATTGGTGTAACATGTGTAAAGCACGGAATTTATATATCAGTTTAGTTCCTCATTGCCAACATGGCATTTATATCCCAGATGAGATTTCGTAATTGATCCATAATTTGCTTCAGCTGCTGATTCTTCTGTTTGAGTTTCTGTAGAAACAAAAATTTTCAAAACTGTTTTAAAATGTCTTAAGTTAAGACTGTGATGATTTAGACAGAAATTAAGTGAAATCTTTCTTTAGGCAGAAGGGCTCACTCCTTTCCTGGCCACAAGTTCTGGCTAAAAGGCATAAAGAATTCTAAGTTGGCCCACGCAGGGGCCTTTGCCGTCAGCCTCCACTAAGAGTACAGGCTTTCCAAGAGGCAGTGGAACATGATGGTCTAAAAGCACAACTTCTGGAGCAGGTTTACACTCAATCCCTTCATGAGCTAAACAGATGATGTTGGCCAAATTAACCTCTCTGTGCTTCAGTTTCCACATGAAGTAGTAGAACTGTGTCTAGCCGCTAAGTTGGCATTCAAATGTTACTGGTAGGCATGGAACATAAACTGCCAATATAGAGAATTATAATAAAAATACAATTCCTGATGCAACTGGTCGTTCAAAAATGGGGCAGATCTGAACACTGAAAACACATGGCACAGTCCCCAACACAATCTCCACAAACTAAGACTTCCTGGATGCTCTGAATGCACACATCATGTCCATCCTTTTTTTTTTTTTTTAAAAGATATATTTATTTATGCATACAAGCACTGGGGTACAGGCCAGAGGTATGGGAGGTGAGAGGATTCACCACAGACAGAGCGGGGAGCAGAATAGGCAGATCAAGGAAGCACACTGCTGAGGGGAGCAGCGGGCAC
>JAGFMF010011709.1:15667536-15712707 GCA_019455555.1 Galemys pyrenaicus
CCATGTGGGTCCCCTCTCTGGCCGGCAGCAGGGATCGAACTCGTGCTGCAGTGGTTGCGGTTTGCTTCATAGTGCGTTGCTTAACCCACTGCGCCACCAGGGAGGCCCCATGTCCATCCTTTTAAATCCAGGTTTCTACTAAGGATGCTTATTTACTGAGTTTATAAACAATGCTTTTCAAATCCTATCTGGCAAATGTAAGACAAAAAGAGAACTCCTGCTCAAAGTATTTCTTAGCTATTATAGTAATCGTTATTCAATAACCTTTGGAAACATTACACTCGGAACTATTTAAAGATGCTATATTAAAATATCTCTAGATAAAATAGTACATGTTCATTATAAAGAAATGTATTTGTTTGCTCTTTAATGAAATCAAATTGTATTAGTTCTATTTAGAGTTTAGAGAAATAAAAGGGATGTGCAAGCTTAGAGACTGTAATAATCTTAAATGTAATCTATACTTGACAAGTCATAGATAAAACATACCATATAATAGGACATGAATCTAAAGCTTAGTTTATTGGAAAAAAGATACTGTTGGTATTTTAGTTATGTGATTTTCTTGTTCAGTTTTCTAAGTTTTGTTGTCATCGGCATGTGAGTTATTTAAGCAATAAAGTATCTAAATCTAACCAAGTGGACTCAGACAACTGATGTGTGAGAAATGATACAATATCAAATCCCACTTGGTATCATTTAGAAATATAAGTTCTGATGCATTAAAATTAGCCTCATTCTTAAAAAATAGAGCTCAGTTCTAGGCAATAGTAAGAAACTTTACTAGGCATTTGGATGTTTTTCCTTAGTTTTTCAAAGTTAAAAAAAATTAAATAGTTTCATGATGTGTTTTAGCTCTATCAACAGCAAAGCTGACAGGTATGCTTATGAGTAGTTAAATTATAAATAAATTTTCATGACATGATACAGGATTTAATATATACAATCTTGCCCCTGATTGATTTTAACAGAGGTTGACAGCTGCTATTATCAAAATCCATCAGCTGTGGCTAATTTGTTACATTAACAGGTGAATATGTAAGTAGATACTTTGTTTATGGTAAGTCCTACCATGTAATTTAATATTCATACAAAGGCTGCAACAATTGGGTCAGAGTGCATAGATTCAATTATGTCAACCTTGTAAAAACTACCCACATACCTATCAACAGAATACTCCAAGCAAAAGTTATTGTGATGTCCTTAAAATATAATCTGAAACGTCAACAAACGTTCACTCTTGACTTGTGTATCACGGTTATGCATCCCAAGGTATGAGAGGTAGGTTAAGTCAAAATTCTGACTACTAAAACTTGGGTATTTGTCATTTGATGATTTATGTGAAAAACTGTTTATATATTTTTATTCTACATCGTTAATATTTTGACAGTATAGGATTTCTTCCCTCAGATATGGTTACCGTGGTTCTCCCCCCACTAAAACATCCATAGTCCATAATGTTCTTTGTGCCCACACCCCTTCCCCAATGACTCAGATCTATGGTCAAGGATTGGCTTTAAAGTTTGTCTGTTTGACCCTTTGTTTGGTTTGTTTACTGTTCTTTGGCTTCGCTCAGTGTAAGCCCTTCAGCTCCATCCCTTTGATTATACATTTTGTGTCGCTATGGCAGGTATTGGTGGTTGTGTACATTTCTATGATATGGAAATGTTTTCAAAAGACAAAGATCAACTACAGGGTATATACTAATCACATACACACTAATATGCTCTTACTAGGATAAAAAGAATATGCATTGTAATTTATTTTCACTGAACATCAAAAATGTAACTATTACTGATTAGGTTTATAAAGCAATCAAATCAAGCACATGCTAATATATTTAAAAAGGTTTAATTTTGTTTTCATTAGTCTTATGTCCTCCAAGAAGAAACTGGCCGTGTGTGCGAAACGTGCATGATGGCGGACACCCCTGCACGCTGACTGTGTGGCATTGAGCAGGTACACAATATCTGGATATTTTAATATTCAAAGAAAAATAACAAGGCTTCCTAAAAGCCTACAAAAAAAGCAAAAGCTCTGACAATCATTCTGAAGCTTGTTTTTTTCCTTTTATGTATATCACTAGCTAAGACTGTTATGTACATTACTCTTACCACCACCATATAATTGTATTTTAAAAAAAATTTAAGAGTTAAATTTTATGTTCCTTTTGTCTATTATTTTAGCCTTTTTTGATATTTCCCTCAAGTGTGTGTGCGTGCCATTAAGGCAGAAAACAATGTTAACTGATCCTATTTCTTTTCCATTTTGCACTCCCCTCCCATAACACTCATGTGTAATTACTATTAATTTTATTCTACCTTTCTATAGGGATTTCAATTTGAGGTAGCTATCTTTTACCTTACTATCTTAAAATAGACTAACAATTGTTAAGAAATGAGAGAGAGCAAGGAGGTCATCAAATGGGTACTTCCCCTCTAAACTACAAAATAAAGCTTTAAAATGTCTAAATGGAGTCTTTCCTCTTGGGACTCTGTTTTGGTTAGTCCATGAAGTTAACAGCAACAAACCTTATTAAATGGAGTAATTCTCAAATGTCTGATTCTCAAAATTCTTAAACAAAAGCCTGGAGAGGGAAAAGGTTTAGAAAAATGATTAGCATAGAGTAGCTGAGATGCAAGGCAGTAAATTTTAAGAGGACAAGTAGGAAGGGAACAGTAACTGATTTAGAGAGGAGGAAACCATCCCCAAGTCACTCTCCGATGCCACGGACAACAGGTACCATCTTGCTTAAGATCAGGGGAGGCCTGGAGATGAAAGCCAGGGAAGGACTGAGGACCCCAGAAAATCACTCCCACTCCTTGTGACTAGGTGAGTAGCCTCTGTCTGTGCCCTGCCCCACCTCCCAGGGAACTGTCTGCTGTGGGAACTGAACTATAACAGTTGTTCATTCAGTGCCCTCAGCTCAGCAGCTTGATGACAGAATCGACTAGGGTACCAGAAGACTCTTCTCTGAAAAAACTGAATGGCACTAAAGAAAACTCTCCAAAACTGATAGTTGCAGGACCCCAAAGGAAAAAAAAACACTGATGGAGTTAACTTACAACGTCTGATTAGCTTTCTAGCCCCTCTTAAAATAAATGATTCATTAAGCTGCTCCATCTGAGAAGACAACAAAATAGACAGGGTTTGGCAAACTGTACGGTACATGCTCTGCTTCCTAAGGTCATGGAGCTAAGGATGGTATTTTATAATACACCAAATACCTTGTGTGTCCCAGTGTTAAGTATTTATTAACTGTTCCTTTGGACTTGCCAATTCCTATATTACACGATTAAGAAGAAAACCATTACATAAATTCTACAGCTAGCAAAATATCCAAGTGGACTTAAGACCCTGCATTTCTAAAGAAGCCACTACCTATGTACTCTAACAAGGGTGTTAACCAAGAAAGAGGTTGACGAAGAAATAGGGAAATAGAAGAGGTGATGGAAAACACCAGGACGATAACTAAAGAGCATCCGATACAGACGGCGCACAAAGACGGCATAGCGGGAGAAGTGTCTGATACTGTGACTTCATAGAAAGTTGGAAACACTGCTGTAATGCTACCACAGGTACATAAAGAACTTTTTTTTAAATTATAGATTTAACCAAGGAAATGTAACCCTAGTTGACAATGTCTTAGCAATCAACACTAGATACCAGAATATTATGAACAGGTATTTATGAGCCCCAGTTATGATATAACTGCATTGAACATAGGAGGGAGACTGCAAGAGAGCTAATTCCTCATGTGGAGAAAAATGGTAACTAATACAAAGGTATCTTGTGTATCTTAAAATCCACAAAATTCTAGGTTGATAGCTAAGAAGATTGTTTTGATTATACTGTCAAAAATATTACCATACCTGATTATATGAAAGGTATTATTTTTAAGCCATGAAATTAGAAAAAAATAGAGGCACTTATCAAATCTACAGTAGAGAACAAACTGTCAAATGTGGTACTTGGAAATCATTATGTACATACTTTGTTGAAATTTTAAAAAAAACTTCCGTATTAGAGAATTAATTGAATGTGTCAATATAGACTGAAAGAATAATCAAGTTCCCAGCTCCCTGTTCATCCCTGATCAATTTCCTACTGTACACTTTTTATTCATAAAATTTGCTGGAAATACTATTAATTTGTATTTTCTAAAAAGCCACAAAACCTATCCATCTTTTTCCTTTCTCATTTTATTTTTCGGGTGTTGGGGGAGCTCATCAAGTGGATGTAATGGCTGGATGACCCAGACACCTGGAGGCCCCTCACCTTCTGTCCTTGGAATGTGCATCTTGCTGGTCTTTCTTGCTCCCAGAAGCGGCTCTAAGGACCTAGCCTTGAAATGGTAATGAGACTACCTGGGTAGCACATGTGACTGAGCCCAGCTATGGCCTCTATATTCCATGGTTTGGTAGGTGTGGTTTACTGACTTTCTGGCCTCTCCCTGCATTCTGGGCATAGGGGACAGTTTCACATTACACCTGGGAAGCTGCAACTCCATTATTTTTCAACTCAAATTCATTGACACCTAGTGTAATGTAAAAGAGTATCTCCATATGCCCTCTTCTGTCATATTAAATTCTCATGACAGACTATTTGCTCATCTGCTTCAGAAAGTAAACATAGTGATTTTTGATATTTTAGCATATTCTTGGATTAATATTGTGTATTTTCAATAGAATTCCTATTCAGATTTAGTCTCAATAGTTTTAATGTAGTACCAGTATCACCTTCGTGAGAAGTTTATACTTATATTCTTTCATCAATTCCTACCGTAAATTCCTACCGTAATATTGTTGCAATTGTAAATAGAATCTTGTAATACTATTTTCTTATAATCATATAAACCAATCCTGCATAAAGCTCTTATTTAACTCTTACAGATTGACTTTATCAACGTATCAGTTTGTATATAATTATCCCTGTTTTCTAGTCTTTGTACTGGCTAGAATGTATAAAGTGTTGTAAGGTATTATGTCTGTTACTATCCTGTCTAATTTTAAGTGTGCTATCAAGACTTTTATACACATGAACAGAATTGCCTTCCTCTATCTTAGGACACCTTCTTTGGTGTGGGTCTACTGTGAGAGTACCTGTTTTTATTGAAGTATCTGAATATATTCTAAGTTAATTTCTTATTCAGGTACTAAAACATTCCTATTTCCTATTTGTAAGTTTTATCACTTGCTGCCTCAAATATGCTGTTAGCTAGAAATCTGCTTAGGGGAAAAAAAGTAAATAGCTTATGACTGAATGCCTCTGAAGTTTTACTGTGTGAATTCTGCCAGCTCCCTTCTGACCATCCACAGGCCATTCTACTCACATTTTAGTGCAATGCTCATTCATACATTTGCTATAGAAACAACATGTAATTCTATACCTCCAATTATGCTGAGTAACATCAGGTTCTCTTGGAACTTATCTGTATTTTTAATATAGAAGATGTACAACTAACTCACCTTATTTACTTCAGCAATTTCTCGTCTCTCTTCACTTGCAAAACGAGGTGGACCAGCCCGGTCATCATTCTTTGAGCCATCTTCTTCCACATATGGAATAAGTTGCTGGGAGCAACAAACAAAAGTTAGCCTAAAATATGGTTGACTATTATGACTTTAATTCAGGTGATGGTCTGAAATGATAGCATTAGAAGTTTATTATTTCAATGCACAGCATGCATTAACTATTCAGGGTTACTTTGCACAAGAAACCTCATTAGTTGTCTCATACAACCAAGTAATATCCTACTCAAGTATTTAATTGCCAGAAAATGGGTGCGACACTGCAAAAATCCTGCCCCAACAAATTTATAGTTTGTTGAGGCAGAACAGGCTTTCTTTCATCTATTCTAGAAAGATGAATGTGCATTACAACAATGTCATTTATTTGCCATCTAGAAGAACTTCAAAGGACAAGAAAAGTTCTACATTGTTTTTCAGTTAGATGATTCTTAACAGGGCAGGTAAACCAAGATGTAATTTGCCAAACCTCACATGCAAGGAACAAATACAAATTTACTGACTTCCACACCTCCCCTTGCTTTCGTTCCTCTGTTGGTGCACAACTGTCCTTCCTCTTGAAGTCTCCTTTCCTGTATGAGTGATTCCTTTGACCTCCTTACTGCCTTATTTAACTCCTCTTCACCCAACCTCTGCCTACTTTTTTTCTAAACATGTTTTTTTTCCCAACATGCAAGATGCCATGCCTACTTCCATAGACTGCTTCCTTTTACTTCTCACTTTCTATCTAGGATTCCTGAAGATGGCTATCCACCTGTTTGTTCCAGTTCCTGTTTCATCTTCAACCCCTGCAATCTGACTTCTTACTGCTACCATTTCACTGAGGCTTTGCTCAAATGAACCAACAATTTTCCTCAAGCAAAATTTACTGGATGGTTTTCACTCCTTTTTTTACTTCTCTGTAGCCTCTGACAATAACCACCACTTTTCTGATCTTTCTCCCATCTTTCTTGTTTTTCAGTTTACTCTTTCCATTCATCCCCTTACATGTCCATCACTCAAATCGGATGCCCTGTTCACATGAAACTGTTCTTTATAGGTAGCGAAAGATGACCTAAATTTTTCTAGATATGCTTGGTGGCAAAAATATAACTTGTCAAGAGCAGAAAAGGGCCAGCTATAAAAATACATAGCTAGTTGACTGACTTATGTCCAAGATTAAGACATTTTTCAAACTAATGATTCTAAATTAATGATGATGAAATCATAACCTTTTATGTGTAAAGTGTTTTATGAAACTCTGAAAACTCCCATACTGACTTAATGACACGGACACTGGCAGTCATGGTAAAAACTACCATAGGCAACCCTTTCCTCACAATCATTAGGAATCTGGATATTAAAGTGTGTAAATATTAACGAAAAAAAAAAAAACTAATGTTTGTGTGTATATCTATATTCATTAGTCCAAGGAAAACTGAATAAAATATCTGGAAATTTCAAAAGCTGAGGAGGGGGGACTCACAAATGGATTCAGACAGAGCCTGTATTCATCCGCCATCTCCCATTAACTTGCCTCTACTGGAATGGGATCCATCCCTCCACAGTTTTCATTGCATTTGTCATACACCAATCTCAGCTTCCTGAAGAGAATAGAAAGCTGGCGAAGATGATCCTGTAGCTTGGCTAACCGGTCTTGATATGTTCCAGTATGGTAAGTGACACCATTTGGCAGCTATCGGACAAAACAAAATCAATACAATCAAGATTTTCCATAAGTAAATCGAAGAAAAGTCTTTTGGTTTTGGCTAAAGTTCTGCATAAAAGCAGACTGTTTCTAACAAACGCAATTTTTAAAATTTCATAGTCATGCTCATTTATTTAGCATCTTGGCATACTGCTTCAGTGCTACCAAACAGAGCTAGAGAAAAGGTCCCTCTGACAAGTTGAAACACTTTTCCCCTCTAATTTTGAGGTACACTATAAAGAAGAATGTACAATTTTAATATTACTAATATTATATAAGGCAGCAAGCTGAATTCAACCAGGAAGTTAAAAATACAATTTTTAAAAAGAGCAAAGAGTAGGACTTTTAAGCAACAGAAAAGTATGCTGCTGCTATTGCAAATTAATTCCAAAATACCTTAGCTATAAGGTAATTAAGATGCTCAAGGCATTAGGATGTAAGCATGCCACTGAAAATTTTACTTTAAAAAGAAATCAGGAGTAAGTCAATCTCTACCTGAATATCATTAATTATTATAAGTAACAGCTATGATCATAACTATCTTGAAAGGTTACATGTTTTTAATTTAGGAATTTCATTAAGCCAAAATTACATATTGAAATAATAAAATCAGATAAATGGACCTTTTAGAACTTATATACCTTTTATGAATTGCGGAGACTCATGAGCAAAATATCTGTCCTGAATATTTAATTCCTATACTTTGGATCTGAAATCATTCTAATACTAGAATTAATGTTTACACTGTTTCCTTGCAAACAAGGTGCTTTCATTATAAGAGACCACCTGTCTACTAATCTTGGGGACCAAGACACTACTTTTTTACATTAGTCCCATTTTTCTAAACCTTAGTTCATTTTTTCCCTTTCCTAAACAGATTAGATAGGAATATAAATAAAACTGCATGATATAATAAAGAAAATAAGACACACTCACTACAAGTAGGTAAAACCATAAACATAAGACTAGAAAAGATTAAACAAAATTTGATGAAAGATGTAATGGGATATAAGCTTGAATTATTTATTTTCTCTTTTACACTTCCAAATTTCCTGTATGTAATGGTTTATGAGTTAAGGAGGTAACATCTCATTTCAAATAAGCTCAGAACATTTATTAGGATTTTCAGAAATTCTCAAGCATTAAAACATCTAAGGCCAATACCTCAAAACATGTGATGAAAGACCAAAGGCTAAATTAGTCAAAACAGTTTTAAGGAGTAAGGCATTAAGAACATTCACCCCTGCCTCCAATACAATACAGTTTCTCCTTATACACCTTCACAATTTATGAACTTTTAGACTAACCAGAGAAAATTTTCAAGGGCTTTCACTTTCTTGTCTGGGTGATAAGTATGATTAAATATTTCATACAGAAACACTTCGTACCTAAGGGTTTAATACTTTGGCCATACATTCTATAAAACGAAACCTGGACTTATATTTGTGTCGCCGTATTTAATATAATACACAAAGAGAAGCTTCAGTTCTCTTCAACTAGTTATTTTACCTGTAAATCTATACTTAAAATTCACCAAGAAGTATGTTTCATGTGAAAGACCTCGATGAAACCTCTTATAATGGAGAACAAAATTTAATAAAATGCAAAGAATCACCCTCCTGAAAGTCACCTGCTTATAATAAATTCGGGTATTACATTTTCATATCAACATCAGTTTTTCAAAGAAGGGAAAGACTGAAAAAAAAATTACTGCACATTTTTCATGTGTCAGGCACTGCTGTAGAAGCTGCAGTGAATGCAAAAGACAAGGTTCCTGTACTACTTTTACAAAGTAAAAGTTGAAATAGTGCCTAAGATCCTTGCTTTATATACATACATAAAAATATATAAATCATAAACACTCATGAATAATAATCTATAAACATGATCATACCCCTAGTCACAAACAAGGCATTCAACTAAATTCAGTATCTATTCTCAAAACAAGTATGAAATGCTTAAATACTACCCAACATGATAAAATACATTTATCATGATTATTGTGAAAACACTGACAGCATTCTCTACACTAACACCCCTAATATCAGTAAACACTGTTCTGGAAGCCCAGGCCAATGCAATCAGAGAAGGGGGAAAGTTGGAACATTAGAAAGGAAGTGGTATGATAAAATGCTGCTATCACTAGAAGTCAAGGAGCTGAGCACAAAATACATAGGTGATCAGCACCAAGACAGCAACAAAGGCTGTCTCATGCTTTGCTCTCCCTCATAAAAGGAACAACTATTAAGGAACAGTATCACCCTCATGGGGGTGTGGTTGAAACCTGCCTCACACCTCAGAGACCGACACAGACTACATCAGAACAGAGACCCTGGAGATCCAGGTGTCTCTAAGTGCAAGGTGGTGGAGTGGGGGTGCTGGCAGTCTGGGTGGTGGGGGGACAAAGATGGCAGTGCTGTCCAAAGGTCCTGAGGGAAGGGAGAACTGAGACCTGTGGAGGCACATGCACGTGGCCCAGCTGGAGCTTAAGCAGTGCAGCTGAGATGTTCCACAGGGCAGGGACCCCAGCAAGGAGGACAACAGCTAGACTACACTGGTCTAGACTACACTGCCCTCCACCCCCACAACTTGAGATCTGTACCAGAGCTGCAAAGTGTACCAACAGCTCAGATCTAGAACTCCAAAGAGGAGGGTAACAGTGGTGCCACACACTTGAACCAGCACTCCCGTCTCAGCACATCCACAGCAGGAACCTGGCCCCTCCATATTCTCCCTTCCCCCATGGGCACAATAGCAGCTTATCTACCATCTCCAGGTGTCCCAAAGCAGATACAGAAGCCAGCAGTAACCAAAAAAACTAATAAAACTACAGCACCACCTGCTGGAAAAGAAAATCATATGCAGCTTAAGTTTAAGTTGCTGATCTAGATTTCTTCTTAATTACAAAAAAAGCAAGAAATTATTTCAAAGAGTGTAGTTTATTGGGAAGACAGGAATATGTCCCCAGGCAATCTGAGACGTCAATGTAAAATGACATGACAAGGAGAGAACATTCTCCAGAAACAAAACAGACTTATGATCCAATAGTGCTGAATTTTAGATACCACAAAGAAACTCAGAGAGACAAAAGAAAACTCAGAAAAAGAATACAATGAGCTCAGTAATAAGATTAATGAACAGAAAGTAGAGACTAAAGTTGTACATAAAAAATTATAACTGATTCAGAATGTGAAGAACTCAACAAAGGAGATCAGAGTACTACAGTAAACTGGGAATAACAGAGACCCAATGGAGCAACAAAATGAATGTGTATGAAGATAAAAGTGAGAAGTGATTCAGGTCGAAAAAGAAGGAGAATAAGATGAAAAAGATGAAGAGATATTACAACTATCCAAACCTACTAGGAAAGGTGCCATGTAGATAATGGTTATCCCAAAAGAGAAGGAAAGGGGAACAGAGACCATATTCATAGAAATAATAACTAAGACCTGCCCAAGCATGAGGAAGGAACTGAATATACAAGTCAAAGATGCTAATACAACAGGTAATTATTTAAATGACTACAAGACATTAGTGAAATTATCACAACTCAAGCCCAAGAATGAATAGTGAAGGCAGCTAGGAAGTTTTCGAAAAGCAAGTAAGAAATTAAAGTACCACCTTCAGATCACCATCAGATCACTCAAGAAAAAAAAAAACCAAAACTACAGGTCAGGAGAAGTGACATGACATTAAAAATCCTTAGGGGTAAAAACTACCAGTCAAGCATGCTCTCTCTGGAAAAATTTTTTCAAATATGGAGGCAAAATAAACACTGTCCCAGAAAAATAAAACCAAAAGAGTTCACCACCACTAAATACAACCCTTACAAGATAGGTTGAAAGGCAAATGCACAAAAATATTGAACCAGAAAGCAAGCCAGAAATGGGCAATAGCAAGTACTTGCATAGCAAATGATCATATAAGTGTACTTGGGCTGACAACCTCACAATCAAAAGGCAAATTGGTTGGAAAGATTAGAAAAAGAAAAACCAACCAAGAATTTCATGTAAGCTCTCAAGAGACTTAAAGAGGAGGAAAAAGATACACCACAATGCAGGAAACACCATACACCTATCAAATAATATACTTCCGGCCAAAGAAGTTAACAAGAGGATGATGGAAACAATAAGCAAACAGAAAGACAAACATATTAATATATATAAGCCCAACACAGGCGCACAAGAAAACAAAATGTAAATGTTAAGAGCCCTAAAGGAAGACCTTGAAAGCAACACAATAATAGAGAACTTTTAATGCTCCACTTACAGAAGTGGGCAGATCAAACACAAAGAAAATCAATAAGGAAACAAAGCCCTAACTAACAAATTAAATGAGCTGATCCTAATAGATATTTACAAAGAATTCCACCCAAAACATTATTTTTGAGTGTTCATGAACCTGTTCAGGAATAGCCCGTATGCTGATACACAAAACATATCTCAATAAAACTTACAAAGGCTGCGATATTGCCAGGTTGAGAGGCTTTCGGTCTTTGACCAAGGAAGATGGCAGTTTATTTAGCGACAGTACACTCGCAGGCATCTGAGAAGGCAGTGTCCATGAAGAACTGCATAAAATAAGGAGAGATCCTTGGCATATTAGGGGTGCAGAGGGCTGCTCACCCTGGGGCCATCCAATCTGGGTCCATGCTCCGCCCCTCGGTAAGAGAGGAAAGAATTAGTCCTTCTTTGGCAGTTAGTGGAATTGTCATGGGTCATAGCTGCCATTTCCCTGCAAGGGGATTTCAAACCACAATATTAATAGGAGCAGGTATCTTCCTGGGTGATTTGAAAGTCACTTCCCCATCTAGGGGCAGGCACTCCCCTGCTGATGTTTTATTGGCAGGTGTTTCCTGGTGTCCTGCATATCATGGGTCCTCAATTATCTGCAGCACCAATTAACTACTAAACAGAAATCACATCATTTCAGACTACAATGGTAAAAAATGAAAAATCAACCTTAAAAAAAAAAGAGGGGGAAACCAACAACTCTGTGGAGACAAAACAACATGCTTTTGAACAACTACTAGGTCAAGAAGGACATAAAAGATGAAATAGAATAATTCTTAGAGACAAATTAAAATGGAGATAATTCTGAGGGATACAGCAAAAATGATACTAAAGGGACTTTTTTATCACTATAGGCGTACTTCATAAAATAAAAGCAATCACCAAATAATAAAAAAAGATCTGAGGTTACACCTAAAGAAATGAGAAAAAGGGAGGGGGAAGCCAATAGCCAGTAGAAGGAAATAACACAAATTAGAGAAGATAGATCAGAGTGACAATTCAAACAATCAGTGAAACCAACAGCTGGTACCTTAAGAAGACAAATGAAATAGACCTTTAGCCCAATTCATTAAGTGAGAAAAATCAAATAAAAATCAGAAATAAGAGATGTTATAACACTACTCAAATACAGAGAGCATAAGAAAATATTAAGACTTATACGGCAACAAACTGGACACTCTAGAAAATTTGGAGAAACAGACAACATCGCAAGAATGAATGAGGAAGAAACAAATCTGAACAGACCTGTCACAAATAAAGGAACTGCAACAAATTAGCCCAAGACGGGAAGTTTTCACTAATAAATTCAACTAAACTTTCAAAGGTATATTAATACCCATCTTTCTCAACTTCTTACAAAAAAACTGAACAGTAAAAATTCCAAACACATTTTATGCAGTTATTATGTTTCAGGGTAACCCCAAGGTGAAAAGGGTTGACCTGACTGTGGGTCCTCACCCACATGCTTAAAAGGGACTTATAATGAGACTCACCTGCAGGTACACATAAAAAAGTTAATAAAGGATTTATTTATAAAAAAGAGGAAATGAAGACAGGAATAACTCAGGGAGCAAGAGAGAGAACAAACTGGTGAATATATCCTACTAGTTCCACTGAGCTGGAACCCCAATAGCATGCTAAAAGCTGGTGAAAAGCCAAGTACACCCCTCCCCTTCCCAAGGCCCACATATCTGGATATATCCCAAGCCTGGCTGCTTAACTCCACCCTCAGTTCCCAGAAACCCTCCCTTTGGTGGTGATAACATTATGGGATTTGTAGTCCTTGGTGTCTTAGATCTCTTTGGTCTTGGGTGAGGGCAGGGGTCCAAAAAACCTATTGGAGTTTGTTCAGGACATCCTTTTCCTCCAATAATTACTGATCCAAAAACAGACAAAATTTAAAAATATAAACTACAAACATCTGATGATCACAGGCACAAAATCCTCAACAAAATACTAGTGAAGCAAATTCAGCATTTCAAGAATCATATCCCATGATCCTTCATTTCCTTAAGGAAATGAAGACCTGTACAAACATACAGATCCAATGCAATCCATATTAACATCCCAACAGTCTTCATAGAAACTGTCAAAAAACATTCCTTTGGAATTGCAAAATACCCTAAATATCAAAACAATTTAGAGGAAGAAGGAACTAAAATAGAGAGCATCATACCCTAACTTCAAATTCTACCTTAAGCAATAGCAATCAAAACAGCATTGTATTGGAATAAAAACAGATAAACAGATTATTGGAATAAAGACAGATAAACAGATTAACAGACCAGAACTGAAAGCCCAGAAATAAACCCGCACATAGATGGAAAATTAATTATGACAAAGGAGCCAAGAGCATGCAATGAAGCAAGGAAAGACTCTTCAATAGATAGTATTGGGAAAGCTAGACAGTCACATGCAAAAGAGTGAAACTACTGTGTACTAACATCACACAGAAAGTAATCAAAATGGCTTGAAGACATCATGTAAGACCTGAAACCATAAAACACATGGCAGAAAACAGGTGAAACAAAGCAAAAATAATGAAATGGGACTACATCAAACTAAAAATCTTCATAGCTGAAAAAATTATCATCAAAAAGAAAAGTCATCCCCATTAAATAGAAATGATTTGTAAATTATCTGACAAGGGGTATACATCCAAAATACAAAAAGAACTCATAACATTCAACAAGCAACCAGATGAAAAAATAGGCAGATAGTATAAATATATCTTTCTCCAAGAAGACAGAGATAGCCAATAGGAAATGAAAGTCAAAACTATGATATATGAGAATAGCTACTATGTAAAACAACAACAAAATAACCAAGAAACAAGCACTAGCAAGGGTGTGGAGAGAAAGGCATCACTACTGCTGGTGGGGGGTGTAATCTGGTACAGGCATTATGGAAAGCAGTATGGAGAGTCCTCAAAAAACCCAAACTAGAAATACCATCTGCTCTACCTATCCCGCCTGAGTAATTAGTCTGAAAAACATAAAAACACTAACTTGAAGATATATGTATATATACCTCCAACTTCACTACAGCATTATTTACCAGCACTGGTAGAAGCAGGTACTCAGAGCAATGGATCAGGCATGACCAATCCTCCATGGATTTGGAAGGTCTTGACCCTTTCATTACACCCATTTACAACTTCACTTCCCTTTCATATTCCACTGTAAACCAGACAGCACCCTCAGATCTTAACCTACCACATAGTGCTACCTCCTGGAAAATGAAGTCCTCCTTGCTTTACCCTGACCACCACCAAACAGATAACTGAGAAGACTTCTGTTAATAAACTTGTTATCCAGGAACTGCCAGCCTCCTATTACTGGCTCTTTCTAAACTGTCAGGGTTTTATTTTCTCACCTAGCCCTCCTATAAACCTGCTGGCTGCAAAACTCCCCTTTGTAAAAAAACAAAAAACAAAACCTTTCAACTAAATTCTGACAGAGACCAGAACCTTCCTGAGTGCTCAAATATGATACAGCCTTGGTTTTTCTCTACTCTGACTTCTGACGTCCATAGCGCTAAACAGACCTACAGACAGCCACATACTAAAAGGAGCACTTTGTGCTTCCTTAGGATGCAGTTTTGTTTGTGCCAACATGAGTAAACCCTGGCCATTTGCCTGTCTCAATAGCTGGAGAATGCTAGCTAGCCAGTGTCTTTTAGGCTATCGTTCCCTCTTGAAATCCTCATAATCCTCAATTTAATTAGTAAAGCGTCTGAAGACCCTAATATCCTTTATAGACCAAAGCAAGCCTTAGCAATAACAGATGACTATGTAGATGAGACTCTTCTGAATATGAGGACAACAGTTGTGGACATTCGGGATTGTGACTACTCTTGCAGAATATAATTCTTCAGAAGAGTGTGATTCCTAAGTGTCATGTATTCCTGACTCGGTATAACAAAAGCTAAGTGAGAGCGTGATAAGAAACTTAACTAAAATTGTTACTGAAAATTGCTGCTAACTTCATGGGTAGAAGTAGTTGAGCTCAAAATCTATTCCTTAATACTCTATCCAACAAGCCTTGATAACCACAAAGCAGTGCTTGCTTCATCCCAAGGCTGAGTGTACCGCTAATACATCTTGCTCCAAGTAGATAAATTCCTCTCAAGTGGAGTTGGAAACTACTAAAACTTTTAACTTGACTAAAGCACTGAAAGTGTCTCCTCTACAAATTCGTTGAATTTTAAGTTTTTTTGATATTCTCAGTTCCCATCAGGAATAAGAAACCATTCCTCACTCTGGTCTACATCAATTTGTATTGTTTACATTGTATTCAAATTGTCTCTTATTTGTTTTAATTCATATTATAATCTCCAGGAAAATAAACAGCACCCAACAAGTGGAACTAACATGACATATAATAATTTGACACTAAATTAGACCCTGACCCTCGCCTTGTTGCTCAAATGTGCCCTTAAGCCTCATGCATAATTTACTCTTTCCTATTCCATTTCTGCCCTTCAAGAGATATGGCAACCTGGGGGTAGGACTACCCCACCATGGAGGGGCAAATTATACCAAATTTTTTTTTAAATCACCAATACTCTCCATAAACTCTTTATATAAAGGGGAGAATGTGATACCTAGTCTCAAAATGGAGTCATTTGACATGAAGGGCATTTAAAACCACAGGAAACAACTAGAAAAGTATAACTTACACACACACACACACATTGCACCTGTCTTCATGCTGAAGGGACTTACATGGACAGCAAAACCATGAACATACTGCTGATCACCAACTATGAGCTTTCTGCTTAAAGATTACTTGCATGGCAAGTATCCACGCACAGTCAAATAAGTTACCAACCCCTATTCCTTCAAAACACATTCTGTCAGCTCCCTTTCTTTTTGCCCCTTTATACCTGACTTATGGAAAAGGGGATTCTGGGGTACTCCAAGTGCTCATTGATCCTGTGTATCCTGAACTGCAGTCCCTGACACTGAACAGAGCTTTGTCTGACTTTGCAGTTAAGCCTCTTTTTAGATGACAAAGATAATTTCTGGAGCAGGGTAGAGACTCTGTGCAGGCCCCAAGTACCCACAACTAAACTTCAGTAAAACAGCCCAAAAATCCAAGAGAAAATTGGACAACCAGAGACACTTTAGAAGCAAAGGTCCAGTGGAAGAGCAGAGGAAAAGCTTTTTTTTTTTTAGTTAGTGTTAATGAGGTACTACAAATCACAAAAGGGAGGAGTGACTGATGTGCAGAGCCCATTAGGGCTGTTGGGCATACATCAACATCCAGAACTCCTGAGACCCAGCACTGCACTGGATAAGGGGTGTGAGAGTTGGCATACAGGATGGACAGTGCACTGTTGAGAGCTGCAGGGGTGGGGGTGCAGAGAAAGGAATGCTAGGGAGTCTGGGGCTCTCAACAGAAAACAGCTGGAGCCTAAATAGACTGGGAGAAGCAGTTAAGAACACCTGGAAGTCCTTGGGGATGAGGTTACCTAGGTTAAAATAGCCAAAACACCTGCCTTCATCCACAAGGGTCAAACAAAACCAAACAAACTAGAGTTCTAGCACCTGTTAACAACAGACACAAACACCCCAGAATAAAGCTCTATACTGGAAAAGAGAACGTCAGGCCTGTGACTCCATTTCAACCACAAGCCCTGCGTAGCACAGCATCTAGTGTTCAAATTGCACAGACAGCTCAACAAAGAGGATCTCCAGAATTCCAAAACACATATAAAAAAATGTTCATCGTTTCTTCTAATAAGAGATGCCATTCTCAAGAGCATGAGATAGCATCTCATTATGGTTTAACCTTGTGAGAATGGCACCTATTAAGAAGACTTCAAACAACAGTGTTGGAGAGGGTGTGGTGAAAAAAGTGTCCTTATGAAACTGTTGGTGGGAATATAAAATGATGCAACCATTATGGAAAGCAATCCAGATTTACCTGGACCAATTAAAAATGGAAACACCAGGTGACCCAGCAATCCCACACTCACATCTGGTCAAAGAACATGAAACCATCAACAAAAAACCCATATGCGTCACAATGTTCACAGCAGCATTATTTACTATTATAGCTAGGTTATGAAGCAGCCTAAATGGCCATCAATGGATGACTGGATCAAGAAGATATGGTATATCCATGCTACGGAGTGATTCATGGCCACAAAAAAAGTAGATTCCATCGAATTTAAAATGTCTATTCAAGAGAAAACTGTGAAGAGAATGAAAAGACAAATCACAAACTGGGAGAGAGTATTTTCTAAGCAAAAAGACATATCATGAGTGTTGGTGGGAATAATTAGAACCATCAAACATTGCTGATGGGCGTGGAGAAGAATTCCCAATTAAGAGTTTCTTAAAACGTTAAATATTTACCATATGACCCATAAACTTCACTCCCAAATGTCTATCTACTCAAGGTAAAGGAAACACATGCTTACACAAAAATTTGTAGGCAAACATTTACAGAGGCACTAGTTAGAGACCGCTTCAAAGAGTAAACAACTCAAATGTCCATAGCAGATAATGGACACACAAACTGTGATATATGCATACAGTGGAAACACTACTCAACAATAAAAGAAATGAACTAAGGATACACAACGAGTTAAAGGAGCCAAACTTAAAAAAAAAAGGACATTTTTTTGGTCTAGAAACTGCACATGCAACTTAACTCTAGAAAATGCAAACTAAGCCTATGGGGCCAGAACTCAAATCTAAGGCTTTGCAGAAGGAGGGTGGGGAGAACGAAAGGTCAAAAATTAAGATTGCCAAGGAGTTAAGAAAACATTTTCTGGTTGTGAAGGACGGCTTCACAAGTATATACACACATAATAAAATTTTAAATAAGTGCTTTCTATTGCACGTGAATCATGCCAAGATTAGGTTTAAAGTAAGTGAATTTGAATTATTCAACTCCTTGGAGTCTTTTTGCTGTAAAAAGACTGGATGAAAATTAAAGTCCTCTAAAAAAGGAAAGGTGGGAAAGTCTGCCCAGTAATTAGAGAACTCGGACAAATCTAGAGAACGCGGTTTCCATTCTCCAGAAATCCAGTTGATGACTGCATACAAATACCACCTTTACAACCCACTCTTGGGAACAGACATATCTTTGGGGAACACTTCTGAATGTAAGCAGTGTAAGAATGTAAGAACCCTACACTTGCGGTTCACCCAGCAGTCCAGAGTAACGATTAAACCAGTCACCCTCTCTCCAGCAGACAAACCCAGCTTTCTGCACGCCGCCCGCAGCAGCGCCGGCCGCCCTCCCCACCTGCATGTTCCTCAGGAGCTGGAAGATCTCCATGGTGCGGTACACGATGTCCTGGACAGTCTCCTGCCCGATGCGGCACAGCGATGCGGTGTTGACCTCCCGAGCGGCCTGCGGAGCCTGGGGCCCGGCAAAAGGCCCGGGCGCCATCCCAGACGCGGCCAAAGGAGGGGTGGACATGATGCCGCCACCGCCGTAGGCCCACAGGGCCTAAAAGCCGACTTCAGGAGGGCCCGGCGGGCGTGGCCCTCAGCGGGCACGACGTGGGCACCGGCTAGTAAACTCACGGCGGCCCAATTTCAAAACAGCGGCGGCGACTTCCGTCCGCCGTGACGTAATACGTCATAACGTCACGGAACCGCCCACTCCCCGGCTCCCTGGGAAACTGTCTAGTTCCTAGGCTGTCGGGATTGACGGACGGACTATCCAGCCAATCATCGGTTATGGTCTAGCAGGGTGGGCGGTGCAAGTGCTGGGAGTGGGTGAGGGTTCCCACAGAGGGTTCCCTATCTGAGCTTGTTCTATTTTAGGTTAGGATTCCTGCGTTTATCTCATTAACAAATTAGTGAGGTTTGTTGTATCATTGTCCTTTTGCAGCTCAGAGGCAGGCTTAGAAGAGTAGAAGAGTTAATGTACTTGTTTAGTCGCAAACAGCTTGCTACTGGTAACCTGTGAACCCCGACCCAAATAATGTACTTATCCTCTTAAATATAAAATTAACTCCCCCCAACGACACACAAACACTCCCCTTTCTGACTCTGACAATTAAACTACTGTCTGATGGTATCTATAATTTTGGGCGTGTTTACCTACTGACTTCCTATACACAAACTAGGATGCAAATATGAAAACAGACACTATGTCTATTTTATTCACTTACTGTGTTCTCAGCAGTTAGCCTTTGGCACAGAGATTATGTTAACTAAATAATTGTGGAATGATGACTGGATAACATTATAAATATAAGAAAATTAAAACCTGCCACAAAAGAAAACCAAAACTCAAAACATCTTACTGCCCATTTGCAAGAGGGAAGCTAGTCAAGAACATGACAATGAGTGATAGGCACAAAATTATTGCATTTAGAACACTCTAATGGAAAGTTACAGGAGTTACTAAAAATAATATGAGCCATTCTATAGTTTTTTAAAACAGCAATTAGCTCCCTATGTTTTAAAACATAACTCCTTAGCGAGTAACTACCAGAAACAAATAATGAGCACCTGTGTGCTGAGTACCGGGAATTGAGATAGCATAGTAAAGAAATCCGATAAAAGCCCCACTCTAGTGGAGACAGAATATGAATTTTGTGTGGAGGGTCCTGAAGCAAACATTCAAGGCACTGATATCAAGATCCTAATGATTTACGAATCCACAACAAGCTGAAGTAAGTTGGGACTGTAACAGGGTGGTCCCAGGAAAGAGGGAAGTTCCAAAATCCCCATTCCGCCCTAAGTGGGTGGAGCTTAGTAGGGATAAGAAAATTCTGCAGAGAGGAGACAGGACAGAAGGAAGGGAGGAAAAAGAAAGCAGGATAGAGAGCAGCAAAGAGACGTGGAGGAGGTACGTAAAACCGAGGGACATGTAAAAAAACTGCGCTTGCTTTTTAGTCTTAAACTGGTTAAAACAGATGTGGGTGAGAAACCTGTAAAAAATTAACAATGGCAGCTTTCATCTTAATTTTAATTTTGCTCTTTTCCTCCCGAATTTGTCTCTTTCTAACCCTTTTCTAGAAATCTCTACTGAAAAGCCCTTTAAACTTATAACAGGCTTTTAAGCTTTGCTTTAGTCCAATCCTATTTAACTAAACTTTTACCCTCAAGGAGTAACTTTAAATACTTAATAAGTATATTCTTTATCCTTTCTATATTATACCCTAATTATATTAAAGTTCCTTTCCATTAAAAATCTTATATGTTTATCTTAATATGGCAAATAGCAAAACCCATTCAGAGAGGGCAAATTTAAAAAATCTAAAGTGCCCCTCTGCCCTATAAACAGGACCTGACAGTGAGTGGAAGAGGATGCTGAACTTTGGGTTCGTCCACAAGGGAATCATGGTTCAAGGAAGACCAGTGCCAAATCCTGAAGTGAGAGACCCCCAAATATTATCCAGGATTTGAAGTTTTGTGTTGTTATAGAGCAAGGTGAGGGCACCCCAGAACCCCCAAACCTGCCTGTTCTAAATAGGTTCTGCCATCCATCACATCAAGACAAAACATACTCTAGTGCATAAGACCTTTCATGGAAAGGAACTTTAATACAATTAGTGTGCAATAAAGAGAAGGGAAAGAATATAATTTCTAAATCAAACTCCCGAAGTTACCCGTCCCCTCATGGGTAAATGTCCAGCCATAAAGGGTTGGCCCAAAGCAGGGCCACTGAGGCCAGAAAGCTGCCACAAGCCTGAGGCACCTCCTGGTGGGGACACATAGGAAAGGGGCAGAAACGGCCAGACAAGACTGGAAGGAAAAGAGCAAAATCAAAATCAAGATAAAAGCTACTATTTTCAACCTCCCCTTGGGTCTGTCACTCCCATCTGTTTCAACCAGTCCAAGACAAGAAGCAAGTGTAGGGCCCTCCCTGGTGGCACAATGGGTTAAGCAGCATGGCTGCAGTGTGAGTTCCTTCCCTGCCCCCAGCCTGGGAGGTGACCCACGTGGCGCAGCAGACCTCTCCTGCCTGGCCCACTGACCCCCTTGGCAGTGTGTTTCATTTGATCTGCATGTTCTGTGCCCCACTCTGTCTCTGTTGAAACCCCTGAACCACCATTTTACAAAATGATTTATACAAGGCTTCTAAAATAGTAAAATAGATGGAAGTAGGTAATATTGTATGTTGGTCCCTAGGAGCTAGGATTATAAAGGATCTGTTTTTCAATGAGTAAAAGTGCATTTCACAAAATGAGTAAGTTTCAGAGATCTGTGGGACAATATATAGCTTATAGTTATATATTTAAAATTTTGTTAAAAGAGCTTATCTCATGTTAAGTGTGCATAAAAGACACACACACACAAGCAAAGAGACACAAAGAAACTTTTGAGGTGATGGACATGTTTATTACCTTGGATGTAGTGATGATAACCTAGTAGATACATATGCCAGACTCAACAAATTATATCTATTAATTATGTACAGTCTTTTGTATATCACTTACACTTTACTAAAATTGGACTGGAGGGAGGAGGCCCTCCAAATTCTCCTTAGCTAGCTGGGATGCAGATATGGCAACAGCTCAAAAAAATCTTTGGGGATTTCTGTTCATTGCAGCAAAATCTAATAATAACTGCTGAAGAGTCAAATTTAGAATTTGCCCTAAGCTCCATGTGGTTCTTTCTGTAGTTCTCCTAACACAAAAATTCATGCCTGTGCTTTCGGTCGCTTATAGGGCCAACTGAAGTTTCCCTGACTGGTCCACTACCTCCAACAGTGCCTCAGGCTGCTGTGCAATTGCAGGACTGGAGCTGACTTTTGTCTCCATTGTCATGGAAAGGATGCTACCTTTGCATCTTTTAGCACCTGGGAGAGGTGAACAATTCTGTGTTGGCTTTATAGAGGCAGAACATAGTGGTGATTGACTCGAAGGCTACAGGTCACAACTTTTAGTTTGAACCTAAAAAATCAATATTTGAGAATATACTGAGTAGGAAAGCAGTAGGCTTTGGGGCTAGGAAAGGTAGCAGTATAGATTACAGAAAAATATCTTAGTATATAATGAAGAAAGATTTTCCTTAAGTCAGCACAACGGGTACCAGACTCACTTTGTCTTTAATTAGTTGGGTGATCTTTAGCTTATTATCCAAGTGTTTCTCTCTGACTCTTGTATTTTGCATTCTATTATTTAGTGTCCATGGAAAACTTCAAAATAATAGAGATGTGTTTGGATATTTCTCTGCATAAGACCCAGCAAAAGAAAGTGTTACAGTGTAGGGAGAGAGGCACCGCAGAACCCCAAACCTGCCCTCTCTGAATGGGTTCTGCCATTTGCTGCATTAAGACAAACATATAAGACCTTTAATGGAAAGGAACTTTAATACAATTAGGGTACAATACAGAAAGGACAAAGAACATAGTTACTAAGCTAAGCATCCAAAGTTACCCATCTCCTTGAAGGTAAAAGTCCAGCCAAATAGGATTGGCCCAAAGCAAGGCCCAAAAGCCTGCCACAAGTTGGAAGGACCTTTCAGTAGAGACCCATAAAGAGGGTCAGAAAGAGTCAGACAAATCCAGGAGGAAAAGAGCAAAATCAAAATCAAGATAAAAGCTGCCATTATTAAGTTCCCCATGGGTCTCTAACCCACATCTGTTCCAACTAGTCCAAGACCAAAAAGCAAGTGAAATTTCTTCACATGTCCCTCTGCCCCACGTGCCTCCTCCACATCTCCTAGCTGCTCTCCATCCTGCTTCCTTTTTCCTCCCTTCCTTCTGTCCTAGCTCCTCTCTCCAGCATCATTTTATCCCTGCTCAGCTCCACCCACTTAGGGCGGAATGGGGATTCTGGAACTTCCTCCTTTCCTGGGAACCACCCTGTTACAACAGGGACATATACAAACCATCACTGCTGTGACCTTGGCCTTCTAGGAGTTGTGTGGAAATGCCCTCATTTATGCGCAATTTATTCATGACTAATAGCCTATATTTTTTAATGTAGCCACTCATGTCAGGAATATTCCCTCTGGACATAGAATTATTGAACTTAAAAAAAACACTTATTGGGCACCTATAATTGGTCAAACTAACAAGCATTTAGGTTGATTTAGACTATTGCCTACACCTAATTAGCATTCCAATTTAACAAACTGTGCTAACTGGTCCCTGAAGGTTCATTAGTAAAGGTTTCCTTTGCTTCATAAATGCTCACTTAGAATTCCATACTTAAGAGATGCATGAATTAAATCACAACTTCACCCCTGGAATGGTTCTTCCTCCAAGTTTAGAGAGTTGTTAGGCCCCAGTCAACTGGACTATTTAAGCACTTATTGCCTTCTTTTCCTAATGTCACAGCTGCTATCAAACAAAGACCAGTATTCAGAAACACTTGCAAAGATCAGGAGGTAACTGGCCGTAAATGAGGGCATGAGATCTTAAGTCAACAAACATGGTTTGAGATGACAGGAAACAAGTCATATATGAATTTGCCTCTTGTGTGTGGTTGATTGTTTCATGTCCCAGTGATGGATGTTCTTCCTTGTGCTAAAATATTCTACTCCTTCTGTTCAAATTATAGTCCCCACACAAATGCTTATTATAGTCCCCACTCCAAATTGCTTATTATAAGGCCTTTGTGACTTTTGACACCTCAATTTGACTAATAAGGCAGAATAAAATTATTCAACTGTCAGAATTCCCAGAACCTCACTGTACAATACATTCTCTTGAAGTTATTACTTTTTCAAATGTTTTCATACAATACTGTATGGAAGTATGTTCTGCATTACTGTAAATAACCTAAAAACTGTCTTTAACTTTTGTAATATGTTAGAAAAATTGTATACTTGTGGAAAAATACCAATATTGACTATCACCTTGCCCCAAACCTCACAGAATCTAATTTTTTAAAAAATAATTTGTTTTATTTATTTATGTATATAAGAACTGGGGTATAGGCCAGAGATGTAGTGGGTGAGAGGATTCACCAGAGACAGAGTGGGGAGCAGAAAAGGCATCTACTGAAATACACTGCTGAGGAGAGTGGCAGTTGAGACAGGAGAGGTCTGCTGTGCCATGAGGTCAGTTCCTTAGCAGGGATCGAACTCATGTTACAGTGGCTGGAGATAGCTTGATAGCACTGAGACTTTAACCCCTGTACCACTAGGGAGGCCCTACTTCTTCAATTTTCAGTGGAAATTCTATTTCAAATTATATACCCTCTCTCTCCTTCTCATCTTTACTTCCCTTAGCCACTTAATTACATGTGTATCCTGATATAATTTCTTTCCTAATCTGCTGCCACTCTTTATTGAAACTGAAAAAGAAAGTCTCTTTGTCTGAAAAAAATTATGATTATTTTAGAGAGACTTGTCTTACAACCTATTTTATTGAGATAGTGTGATGATGTATAATACTATGTAAGATATTTACACACATTCTGAGGGTAAAAAATAAAGATTCCTTACTTAATTTTCTCAAAACAAGTAGAAAGATGTAACATGGACAGACAAACATGGGTAAGGAGAGTGGAGGTATAGTTGGAGGAGAGAGCCAAAGTTTCAAAGCTTTTCTTATCACACAGTCGATATTTTGGGTCTTAAGTGAGTTGCCAATAAATGGACTATAGCCAATATCTTTCTTCCTCTTTCTAATACCTATCATTAATGAACATCTACTATGTGCCAGACACTGAGCTTGGTACTTTACATACATTATCTTTAATCCATATGTCGGCAAGGACCAAAGATTATTTTCAATTAGAATTTCTCTGCTAGGGAGTGGGTCTCAGGAAGGTTAAAACATTTGCAGCATCACATACTTTTTAAGTAGTGGGACTGGGAGCAAAAACCCTTTTCTTTTCATCACCAAGGCCCTGTTTTTAACCTATCTCTCAGGCTCCAAGACTACATGACTCTCTCTGTATTATTTTGACAAGGGTATCATTTACTTCTGTTGACTTAGGGGAGGACTCTTTCCTCTCTAAGGGTTGCCATCTATGCATCATATTTCCAGATCAGCACAAAAATCAGGGCTTGAAGAATTTTATTTGTATTGCAAAGGGAAGCCCAATCTCATTTCCCTAGGTAATTCTTATCTTTTATGAAAAAGTACAAACCAAGTATTTGCTCACAAGCCTTCAATAAATGCTTGTTGAAATGAATTGAGTCCTTGGAAAATGTTTAGTGAGATCAACTGAACCTTCAAAATAGCCATGTCAGTTCAAAATCATATAGAACTTAAAAGATCTGTTAGCATCTTCAATTGTACCTTAACACATATATTGTAACAACTTGAAATTTGTTAACAGCTTGTTCTCTGTCTTGTATGATCAGTGGTTTGCTTTCACTTACAAGCTTTCCTTCTTGTTCTGCTTCACAGAAGAGATGCAGGCTAGTGGATAAATATTCTCAAATTGGTGAAAATACACACATTCTTAAAATCATTTTTCAGACTTAAAAATATGAGTTTTTAGTTCATGAATTTTCTATCCATAGCATTATAGTTCTATTTGCGTCTATAAACTTGGTTATTCTGAAAAGGCTAGGTCTTTTTTTTTTTTTTAATATATAACTCATTTGAGTTTCTCTTTCAGTGGGGTAGATAAAAAATTAATAAAACAGCAGGGCCTCTCTGGTGGTACAAGGGGTTAAGCACCACACTATGAAGCATCTGTAGCCACTGCAGCACAATTTCAATCTTTAGCCAGGAAGGTGACCTACATGGCGCAGCAAACCTCTCCTGTCTCACGCACTGCTCTCCTCAGCGGTGTCTTTCAGTTAACCTGCCTGTTCTGTTCCCCACTCTGTCTCTGGTGAATCCTCTCACTCTCCACACCTCTGGCCTGTATCCCAGTTCTTGTATGCATAAATAAATAAATAAATCTTATAAAAAATAAAATAACAAAAATATAAATAATACTGGATCAGTGGTGATAAGGGTTATGGAGGAATATAACAGAGGAAAGAGCTGGATGGTGCTGTTTCAAATAATATAGGGAAGACCTGACATGGGAGGTAATCTGTGAAGTGAGGTCTAAAGGAGATGAGGGATAAGACTCTGGGATATGTGGTAAAAAGCATTCCTGACAGCTCACAGGTCATTTGTAGCTTTTTTTCTCTCTTACATGACCAATGACTTAAGGGCTCTGGGTAAGGAGGCTTGGAAGAAGGAGCTGCCTGGGGAGTGGGCCTAGCACATCCTAGCAAGGAGGCTGCAGAGGTGGGTGGAATAAAGTTGCTGTATCAGGTAAGAGCACTTACTCTCAGTAAGACACAGGGGGAGAGGGACGGTTTGAGCAGAGGTCAAGAAAAGTTCTTTTATTCTAGGAAAATTTCTTTGAATAGAATATACTTTCTGACAATTGAGGTGATTAAAATAATTCAGATGCAAGATCCCAAAGACTCAAACCAATAGTAAAAGAGGAATAGGTGAGACGAGGTGTCACACTGATATATTTTGAAGGGACCCAAACTATATAAGTTGACTATTTGATGAACAGAATGAGAGAAAGAGTCAAAGATGAAAAATTTAGATGTAAATTGTAACCTGAGTAACAGAAAAAAATTTAATTGTCATTAACTAAGACGGAGAACGCTTGGAAAATAGTATATTGGAGAAGAAAGAATAGGAATCTAGCTCTTTCCACATGTGAAGTGAAATGACTATCAGATAACCAGGTCTAAACATATACAATATAAATAGAAAGTTCTATTGGCCTATTTGCTTTGTATAAAGTGTGAAACTGAACTGCTTGAATTCAACTTCCTCTTCCACCCAATGGCTATCTCGTTTAATGAAACCTAAGGCGAATTCTTATTTTGGGAGGTGTCCCTTTTCATAGGTTTGAAAACATACCTGTGTTTGCCTTCTTTTTTTTTTTTTTAATTTGTTGGGAAGAAAAATTCTGTGTCTGCTAAGGACAGTGAGAAAAAAATCATTGCACGTTTGTGACCATGTCTGACAGTGTCAGGTTTTACATACACATCGGTACAGAGCACGAAACTGATACAGAATGTTTACAAACTAAACACCTTTGGTTCAAACTATGAGGGATGAACCTTGATCAATAGACTACAGTCTTTATAAAAATGAACCTAAAAGTCTTTATAAAATGAACCTAAGTCTTATAGCCATGAAGAGTGAGACAAAAAAATAGGGGGGCATTTCGGGAGCAAAACACACAAACCGGACACCAAACTCAGTATCTGAGGAACATACGTTTTCTCCCCCACGAACAGATTAATAAGGAAAAGAAGTCAAATATCAAATATTGTGCTAAAACACACATGTGCACCCAAATACACACACATATGCTCACACCCCATACATTGAAAACTCAACACCACTGGGGTAAATAATGATTGGATTTTTAAAAGACCCCCAGTTATGGCAGTGTACAGTTACAATTTTAATTAGTAACTACAAAACTTTAATTAACTAAGCTGTGAAATGCAAGCTGTCCTGAGATACATAAGCATTTTGTGTTAAACACAACTTCAGAATGGAACCAGCCAACTTAATTCTAGTAATCAAGTTAATACATAAGAGATTCATTGAGTATTGTCCTTTTCTATATTTAGTTAATGGTTTGTGTGAAAGTCAGCCACACAAATTGTAGAATTGCTTCAAAATTACAGGCTACACTCCTAATTGAATCAAGAGAAAAGAAATATCAATGCGAGACAGGTGCTGGGACACAGTATGTGTGATTCAAACATGGTTGCTTGGACTGCATTTTAATCATGGACTTTTCTTCTTTATGTTTACCTTGATTTCTGAAAGTCCAGAATTTATATTCTGGGGATAAGGATAGTGAACCTGAATTTAATGATTCAATAATTCAGAAGATTTTTTCTTTAGACTGTAATCTATATATTAATACTTGGGTATAAATCATGATACCACATTTATTATGGTGCCAAGAATATGGTAGGCATTCAAAAAATATTTATAGAGTTAAACTCAATCCTGCTTGTTTTCATCTAAGTGATGATTGTTCTGTCTTTGCTCTCCTTTCCTCGATTATCAAGTTAAAACCTCTCCAAACTCTATCTATGATGTCTTATAGGATACTCAAAAGTCAACATATCCAAGAAAAAAAATCTGTGCCTTATCATTCATCTATGATTTTTATCATCATCTACCTAATCATGTGAGCCAGCAACTGTGATGCCATTCTCCATTTACTGTCTTTCCCCTCCTGCTCAATGTCATATCTGTTCCCCTTCTCCATATCTATGGATAGTGGCTCAAAAATAAAAAAGACTGAGACCCTGAGTTCTTTTCCTGTCTTTCTTTCCAAGGCTTCCTCCTGTCTTTCTGCAAGCTGTGCTCCTGTAGTCTATCCTATGCAAATGAAAATAAAAAACCCTAAAAACCCACCCCTCAACACTGTCACTTTCCCAAGTACTATCCTCATGCTTTTTAACCTATGATGAGTCTTTAGAGCAGAAAGACTGCCATTATGGCTTGGCATAGTGAAAAAGGGAAGTGTATGAGGAGGGGCCAGAGGAGAAGACATAAAAAAATCTACTGTGATAAAAGATAATAGGTCACGATTCAAAACTTGTTGTTGTTTGTTTGTTTTACCAAATATAATGAGAAGGCAGCATCATTTGTGGCATCTGACAACAGTCTTATGCATTAGGAACCACAGGCTGAGTTACCGGACTAGTCTAACAAGTTGTCAATGACATTTTTTAAATCTAGGGAAAAAATTCATTGGCTTGAAAATGAGATAAACAAAAATCACAAATAGAGAAGATCAGGCTCAGTAGAAGTATCATAAATATCTAAGGAATTAATATGATGACAAATGGTTAAGCAAAACTGAATATTTAATGGAAACACAAGTTTAACCTAGCAGAACAGAAGAAATGATCTTTTGGACAGTCAAGTTTATAAAGACTATAAAGATCTTCCCAAAAATGTTTAGAGAAGTTATATTTTGCATCTGACATGCATGAATTTTTATGTTTAAAATGGCATGAGGTAGCAACTTTTAACCTTCTCAATGGAAGGATTGGGAAGCAATTTTAATAACCATAGATCTGCCTTCTAATATCTAAAAAGAGTATGGTGCCTCACAAGACAAGAGTGAGTCAAAAGACGAGTAATCTCCTTGTGTATCACTCTTAGTAAATAACATCTTGCAGGTCTCTGGACTAGATTAGACTAGATGCATCCATATCTATAGTATAGGATATTAAATATATATATAATAGGCAACTGTTATTTATGTATTATTTCTATACAAGAAGTATGCAATCAAGACTTCAGCTGTAATATATATGTTACTAGAATATACTCCTGCCCCTTGAGTAAAGATCAAGTATATCTTCAAAGTCATAACAAGATGTGCCTGGCAGTTCTTAAAACTACATCTAAATGTTTACTTGATATTTCCCTTGACAAGTGTCTGAGAATTTATTTCCTAGTAGACTGGGTTCCTTTTACCCTTTGTTAATTTTTATATCATATTGACTAGATACACACAAAAATACACACTGGTATGCATAAACACACACACATACACATAAACACATGATTATAAAGATCAGGCATCTCATATCTCCAAAGAAAATTGAAGGAAAATTTTTGCTTTTTCTTTATGTTTTCAATATAACCTGGAACCCTGCCAGTTACACCAGAATTGGATGCCATCTGTGAAATTAATTTGAAATTCACTAAGTTTAATTTGCTTGCCTCTAAATCAGCCATGGCATCCCTCCAAATTTATTTTCCCAAGTTTAGACTTTAATTTTATTCCAAGATCTTCCTCCTGAGAATATTTTGCTTCCTTTCACTAGGGAACTGTCCACTTTAATCATTAACCATTCGTATTCCCTATCATCACAATACTTGAGTAGTTTTTGTCTCAGACTAAGTCTCAACATAGTTAAAAAGGAACAATGCTTGTTAGTTTAGCAAAATATGTAGGAAATAGTTTCCAAGTCATTAAAAAACTAAACGTTTAGTCGTTGTTTTTAGAATTTTTCAACCTGATTTAGGATTTGTATATGAGAGGGGAGAGGAAGTGTGAGAAAGAACTAAGAAAAGAATTGAAATAATGTTTACCTCGGAAGAACTCTTGGCATAAAATTACTGTATTTGCAGCTCTCTGTACATTAATGTGACCAGTAAAAGGTAGATAGAGTCAACTTTCAATGCTTTTTTGAGTGTAGAAATATATATTCTGTTGATTGACTTATTTGGCCAATTTTTGAAATATGGTTTGGTTCTCCTCACATTGTAATGCTAGTCAGTAGTGAAAGTTGAGGAAAAATCAATACTTCTGGTTTTTAAATTTCTATTGATTTTATTTTTAATATCATACAAATAAGCTTGACAATTTTATCGCTAAATTCTGCCACATAGTTGCTAAGGAGGCATTGAATGTGGTAGAGGATGTGTACAAGAGCAGTTCTGGTCTCTAAAAAACCTTTGTAACCAAAATTTCTTTTAATAAATTCTGAACAGGGAGCCTCCCTGTGGCACAGGGTTTAAAGACACATCACAATCAAGCTATTGGCAGCCACTGAAGCAGGAGTTCTATCCCCAGTCAGGGAGCTGACCCACATGGAGTAGCAGACCTCTCCTGTGTTGCCCACTGCTCCCCTCAGCAGTGTTTTTCAGTCAATCCTCGTGTTCTGCTCCCCACTCTGTCTCTGGTGAATCCTCTCACTCCCCAACACCCCCACCCTACTTCTGGTCTATACCCCTTTCTTCTATGCATAAATAAATAAATCTTTTAAAAAAATTCCAAACAATCATGTTACCATTATTTTCCTAGGCAGCAAGTTCTACTAATAAATAACTTGTCTCCTGAGGTTTGTCACTGAATCTTGTTGGTTTTTTTTCCTCAACAAAAGCTTTTTTTGGTTGCTATTGTTGGAAATCTCAAAATCTGTTTTGAGATTCCAATAGCTCTTTAAAATAATCATCACTTTCACTTGTCAACTGGATGTGATTTGCACTTGTATCTTTTTAATTTTGCTACAATTCTGTTACTGGCCACAGAAGATGCACAAAATGATTGGTCTAGTTAGATTACAAGCCCACTTAAAACAAGTAGCTCTCATTGTCATGCCAGACTCTGTGTGTATGTGTGTGTGTGTCTTTTTCACTAGAAAAATGTAGTTCTTCTGAAAAATGTAATTCACTGAAAAATGTAATTCTTCATCAGTAGACATATCACATTTGTTTATAAGCCAAGAACAAGAATCCTTCTCTTTGACTCTATGCCTGCTTTCAAACTCACTACACTGTATCACAAGATATGTTTTTATATCATAAGGGTTAAGAACATATAAAACATAAGGGCATAAGAAATATTTTAAAATGACAGAATCACCCAAACTATGAAAAGTTCACAACACAATTGTGCTTAAATTTACATTTTGCAATATTCACAATAGTGGCAAAATGACAGGAGGCAACCAGGCATGAAAAAACTCCTATTTGGATAGAAATTTCTCATTATTCAGTTGGTGGCACCTGATGGGAGGTTTGGGGAGCAAAGCTGATGCCACAAGCCTCCTGTCCTCCTTTTGTGCAATAAAGTGTTCATCCATTATCAAGGGCCAACTTTCCTCCACATCGAAAACGAAACATGAGCTCAAATGAGTGAACACAACCCTCTGAGCCCTGTCAGCAGGACTGAAAGCCTCTCTCAGAATATCTAACAGGGCTGTGCAGCTACTACCTACCTCTGCAAAAATAATGTTGTAACAGGGTGGTCTCCAGGGAAAGGAGAGGTCTCGGGTTCCTGCCCAAGGGAGGGTGGAGCTGAACAGGATTCACCAGGAAAGGAAGCTAGAGAGGAGACTCTAGAAGAAAGAAAGCAGATGGAGATGAGACCTGGAGGAGGCACGTGGAGCAGAGAGACATGTGAAGAAACTGCACTGTCTTCTTGGTCCTGGACTGGTTGAACAGATGCGGGTGAGAGACCCGTGGGGAGATTCACAATGGCAGCTTTTGTCTTGATTTTAATTTTACTCTTCCTTCCAGACTTGTCTGGCTAGTTATCTTTTCTATGGGTCCCTACTGGAGGGATTTTTAGACTTGTGATAGGCTTTTGGGCCTTGCTTTGGGCCAATCCTGTTTGGGTAAATTTTTACCCATAAATTTTGGGTAAATTTTTACCCATGAGGGGATGGGTAACTTTGAGTGCTAGATTTAAAAACTATATTTTGTCTTTTCTATATTATACACTATTATATTAAAGTTCCTTTCCATTAAAAGTATTATATTTGTCTTAATGTGGCAGATGGCAAAACCTATTTAGAGCAGGCTGGTTTGAGAGTTCTGGGTTGCCCCGCTTCCCTGCCCTGTAACGATATTGAGCAACACATTAATGAAATTTTTAAAATTATAATCTCTAGTAGAATACCTAGCCACAAATCTGAAAACTTGAGAATTTCATGGAACCTGTGCTAAGAAACATTGCCATACTATTAAATTCTCTCATCTCTACCTCCCTCCCTATCTTGACTAAAAAGTCAAAGATTTTTTTTATACACCTACTGACAATATAGTAGAGCAATTATCTTGTGACTTAGCTTTCCATCTGCCACCTCGAAAAGGCATTTCCATGAGAGAATCCAGGTGTAACTGATGTGGAGATACTTTGCTTCTCCCCTCTACCCAGCTTTTAAGGGTATGCTTAACTTCTTCTGGATTACCCTCAGTCTTTGTGTCAAGGTCCTTGTATTCTCAGGGTAATCCCAGGCCAATGACTAAGCAATATGGTGGCAGGAGTGCCTGGTTTGTCTAAGGAACAATCTTTGCCCCAGAGCTCTCCTTTGGTCTGTTAGAGATGTCTGTGGTGGTTTTATTGCCATAGAAGATTAATAAGTATCAAGTATATGATAGAGAGCCACTGTTTTGGGAAATGTATTTTCTTCTCTTTTTTTTAGAGATTTATTTGATTTATTTATGCATACAAGAGCTGGCGTATAGGGCAGAGATGGTGGGGACAGTGAGAGGATTCACCAGAGACAGAGTGGGGAGCAGAACAGGCAAACAGATTGAATATAGTGCTGAGGGGAGCAGCAGGCGAGGCAGGAGAGGTCTGCTGTGCCATGTGGGTCACCTCCCTGGCCGGGCATTGAACTCAGTGCTGCAGCAGCTGGTGCTGGCTTAACCTGTTGTGCCACCAGGGAGGCCCCTTCTATCTTTTTTTCTATTTAAATCAGGAAAGAACATCTGAAATGACTCCCCTTGCCATGGGACAGGCAAGAGTTACTGTTTTTCCCCTAGACAAAACTCTCTCAGCGACAGAAGTGCTCCAGCCCATCTGGCCATCCTTCAGAATATCACCTTCATCCGCCACATCCAGCTGATTAGGCAGAATGAGCAAGAGGGGGCCAGCCTGATGAATGCCTTGGAAGGACACATGCATTCCAGGGGTGGGGGAGATAAATATTTGGACAACTCAAGGACCTCCCATTCACTGAACACTTTAGGAGTCCAGGGACCAAAGGGTGTGCAGGTTCATCACCTTCCAATTAAATTGCAGAAACTGGTGTCCATCTTCTATGTCAAAAGAAGCACAAGGCCAGGTCTGCCACTTCAGGGTTTGAAAGCAACACATTCTGCAGCTAGGGACACTGTCCTGAACCTGACAGGAACAAGAACTCCTCCTACTCCAGAGGATGTCTGTAGTAGGGAAACTTATGGTTGCAGTCACCTGGGAAGCAGGTGCTTTGGTTGGGATCCCAGAGCCCAAGGGATAAGGAAGGGGGACAAGGCAGGAGAAGCAGATGACCCAAAGCCAGTGGTAAGGACCATTAATGCTTCTCTAAAGAATATATCTGTTCTTGGGCCTCCCTGGTGGCACAGTGGGTTAAGCAACACACTATGAAGCAAACCGCAACCACTGCAGCACAAGTTCGATCCCTGCCTGCTGCCAGCCGGTGGGGGAGGGGGGACCCACATGGTGCAGCAGACCTCTCCTGCCTTGCCTACTGCTCCCCTCAGCAGTGTACTTCTGTTGATCTGCCTGTTCTGCATCCCGCTATCTGTGGTGAATCCTCTCACCCCCCCCCACACCTCTGGCCTGTACCCCAGTGCTTATATGCATAAATAAATAAATCTTAAAAAAAGAATATATCTGTTCTCCTGTACGCAACAGGAAATCATTTGTTATTGTTCTGCAAAAGAAAAGCTTCGTTTGGCAATAGAAGTTTTTCTTCTTTTTAAGAAACTTTGATAAAGTCCCATGTCCAGGATGGACCCAAGGCTGCAGAGTACTAGAAAGAACATAATTTAGCCTTTCACATTTTCTTGTTCCTTCTCCGTCCCACCTCAAACAGGCTCATTCAAAACATTTATCTAAACTAGGGCTTTGAAAGAGAAGAGGAATGAGGGTGAGATGGTGAGCAGGAGGCATTCCATTTAGTCTCTGCTCCATTTCAGAGCTAATTTTTTTCCTCTCACTTGTTAGCTCACTGTAGAGTAGCTCTTTCATTCCCTGCTCCAGAAGACCAGGAAAGTCATTTCTATCTATGCCTTCATTACTACACAGATCCACGACAAGCAAATTGCATGTCTTGGGGAATCCATTACAATGAGCTTTTACCTGTATATTGTAAGTACTACATTGCCTCTTGAGTTCCTGGGAGAATAATGTTATTTATTCTTCGCAAGTCTTTTAGAATCTCTTAAAAGTATTTGATTTCTAACAGACTGAAAATATTTCCTAACAGGAAAAGTAGTTGAAACTGTTTCTTGACATAAAGCTGTGAAAATAGTTGTAATAATAAAGACTGCCAAAGAGAAAGAAAAATTTTGTCTTTTAGTACAAAATTTGGCTTCCACGATAAAGATCCTTGAGTTAGTGCTTTAGTTTCACTTGTAATAATAGATACTTGTGGAATTGATATATTAGTCATAGAATCCATGTTAGAAACAGGTAAAATGTTTGCTAAGTATGCTTTAATTAAGCCACTCCCAAAATGTGATTGCTTTTTAGTGAAATCTTGCATTGAACAATAAAAAGCACAGGCATAGAGTAAGCTTATAGGTTGCTGCTACTTGCATTTTTCTTAGGTTTAGGTAATTGGAGTCAGCATTTCCTTATCCGTCTCAGTGTATTTCTCCCAAGGAAGGCCAAATTAGCACTTGAGTAAGAGCTCCCTCCACTGGGGTATGAGCCTTAAAATTCTTTTTTTGCCTATTTACCTTCCTTCAAGATGCTCCCCTTCTGGCATCCAATCTAGTGCTGGAAGATTAAAGCAACAGAACATTGAATAATGTTGTTCAGCAAAGCTGCAAGTGAGGCCATTTATCAATCCAAGAAGGCTGAATTGGAAAGAAAAAGAAAAACTCATACTGCTCCTCCTGTCATTCTTGAATCACTTTGGCTGCACAGAAATGTTCTTGGAAGCTTAGAGCATAAACTGACTGTAATCACAAGCCTTCCAAGGTCTCAGCCCAGTTTTTCATCATGTGTACTTTTTCATGAATTATTGCTTTCAAGGAAAAATTGGAGATTTACATCCTCAAAGTTCCACCCCAGGGTCATTCTGCTTTCTTTTTTCTTTTTTTTTTTTTTAAGATTGATTTATTTACACATACAAGAGCTGGGGTACAGGCCAGAGTCACGGGGAGGTGAGAGGATTCACCAGAGACAGAGTGGGGAACAGAACAGGCAGATTGACTGAAACACACTGCTGAGGGGAGCAGTGGGCAAGGTAGGCGAGGTCTTCTGTGCCATGTGGGTCCCCTCCCTGGCTGGCGGCAGGGATTGAACTCATGCTGCACTGGCTGTGGTTTGCTTCACAGTGCGTTGCTTAACCCACTGCACCACCAGGAAGGCCCCATTTTGCTTTCTTTATGATAGTTTACAATTTTAGGCTATATTTCTAAAATATGAAAGGTTAGGGTATTTAATATTATTTTAGGGCATTTGGGTTAATCAATTATTCCGGTTAATCCTGAGTGACCCATTTTAGCATACTCGGATTGCATATTTTCAATGAATTAGAATGAAAGACGAGCAGATAATTACCATCAACTATATAGCTCATGTTCAACCATTCTTGTGAGGTCAAAGGTTCACCACTATGAATATTCATTACTAGCTGTGTAACCTTTATTAACTTACACAAGCATTTTGAAAATGTTTCTTCATCTTAAAATGAGGCTATTAACACTTTACCTACCTCAAAGTTTTATTCCAAATGTTAAATGAAATAATGAATGTGAAAGTACTTTGCAAACTATAAAACCTATTATAGGGTTATATAAAGAAGTGAGATTGACTGGCTGAGTTTTAAAACAAAATCCGTGAATGGATGTTATATGTGGCGTTAATATATTCCCATGGATATATACTATAGGCCATTGTACAAGTACTGATTAGTAGAGACAGCTGGCTAACAGAATAACATTTGGTCCAAAGGTGAATAATATTTTTCTATATGATTGAAACACACTAGTGATTCCTTTGCTGATATTATTATTAACAATCCAGTTCTTTTCCATTTGAAAAGAAAAATAAGTGAAATGTCATTCTTAAAGGGTTTATTGTGGAGGTTTTTTTTCTTGTGTGTGAGTGAGTAAATATTTCTACCTTATCCTAGCTTGATAGGGTCAGTGAACATTGAGTATTTTTGCATAAATTGAACTGTCACAGTCACATAAACCAATTGCTACCTTCAGTTGCCCCAATAAATTATACTGTGTGATCACGGTGTTGCATTAATGCATGTACACACTGTCTACACCACTATCTATTCCCAACCGCCTTTTTCCTTTTTCCATGACATGATTCCAGTCACACCAGAAAGAGCTCAATACATTTTAGTAGAAGGTAATTCTATTCATCTATAGTAGAGCCCTATGTATATAACATTGTATTTTAAGTTCATAGCATCTTAGTTTTGAACTCAGTTTAAAACTACATTTTTTTACCCTACCATGTTTTATATTTTTTGATATCACATTCTTTTTTGCTGAGTATACTAACAAATTATCATACTTTTATTTAATATTTGCTTACCATTACTATTCTAGTCTTTTAAATGTTGTACTCTCTGAATAAGTATCAATGGCTAATCAATTACCTTTACTACTTATTTATATATTTATTTACCTCTACAAGTGATATATTTTTCTTTCATACATTTTCTTATTTTTTTCAGCTTGAAGAAAACCCTTTAATATTTCTTGTAGATCTAGTTTAGTGTTGATGTACCGTTTAGTTTATGCTTATCCAGAAAATACTTTATCTTTCCTTCCATTCTAGGGGTGATAACTTTGCAGCCTAAAGTATTCTTACTCAGAAGTTTATTCCTGGGCCTCCTCCATGGCGCAGTGGGTTAAGCAATGCACTATGAAGCAAACCACAGCCACTGTAGCACAAGTTCGATCCCTGCTGCTGGCCAGGGTGGTGCCCTACATGGTGCAGCAGACCTCTCCTACCTTGCCCCCTGCTCCCCTCAGCAGTGTGTTTCAGTCAATCTGCCTGTTCTGTTCCCCACTCTGTCTCTGGTGAATCCTCTCACCTTCTGCACCTCTGACCTATACCCAGTTCTTGTATATATAAATAAATAAATCTTTTAAAAATAAAGGAAAGTTTATTCCTTTCCACACTTTGCATATATCATGCATTCCCTTTTAGTCTGTAAAGTTTCTCATAAAAATACACTGATAATCTTATAGGAGAAGCTTCCCTTTATGTAACATACTACGTTCTCTTGCTACTTTTAAGGATTTTTTGTATTTAACAGTCAACAGTTGATTATAATATGTCTTGGCATGGATCTCATCTTACTTGTAACTGTCTATATTTCCTGTACCTGGATGTCTGTTTCCTACCTAGATTGGGCAAATTTTCTACCATTAATTCTTGAAATAAATTTTCTAGCCTTTTGTCTCTCTCTTATCCTTTTGTCATTCTTATAATGTGAATGTTATTCAGTTTAATGTTGTCCCATAGTCCCTTTACGCTATTTTCACTAAATTTTTTTTTGCCTCTTTGTTGGACTGTTTGGGTGAACTTCATTGCCTTGCTTTGAACAGGCTTATCTGTTCTCTCCTGACTCATCAATTCTGCTGAGGCTCTGCTTTACTTCTCAGTTCAGTTGTTGTATTCTCCAACTATGAGATTTCTGTGTGTTTTTATATTCTTTCTCTCTTTTTTGGAGTTATTATTTTATTCACTCATCCCTCTGAGTTTTGTGAACCTCTTTATGAACATTCCTGTGAAGTCTTTATTTGTCGATTGCTCATCTCTGTTTCATTAAGGTATTTTCCTGACATTGTATCTTATTCTTTTGTTTGGGACATTTCTATTTCTTTATTTTATTTGATTTTGTGTATATTTCTATGTATTAGGTAAAACAGATGTCCTTCCAATCCTGGAAAAAGTGGCCTTGTAAAGGTGTTGAAACTGCTGTTCAACTTTGCCTTGTTCAGTTTTTTTTGGCTGTCTCCATAACAGTTGTGCTTGTCTAGGAAGTCTGGTTTATTCTTGTTATTCTTCCAATTATTGATATTATGACAAGATCTGTCAATGTTGCAAGGGGGAAGGATATCATTTAGTTCAGTTTTAGGCTGATTGGAAACTAGAACTTCAGGTTTCTGCCAATACATGGGGCCATATTGGACTTCAGTTTAACCCTTACTGGCCCCCAGATCATGTGATATGGAGCTATCCCCTTAGGGGAAATAACTGTAGGAATCAGAGTTTTATAGACAGGTGTAAAAATCTCCTTTCTTGTGGCCCTCCCTGGTGGCGCAGTGGGTTAAGCAACGCAATATGAAGCGAACCGCAGCCAGTGCAGCACAAGTTGGATACCTGCTGCCGGCTGGGGAGGTGACCCACATGGTGCAGCAGACCTCTCCTGCCTCGCCCGCTACTCCCCTCAGCAGTGTGTTTCAGTCCATCTGCCTGTTCTTCCCTCTGCTCTGTCTGGTGGATTCTCTCACCTCCCCGCACCTCTGGCCTGTACCCCAGTGCTTGTATAAATAAATAAATAAATCTTTAAAAAAAAAATCTCCTTTCTGGGATGTACTGGTGAAGTCTGAGGACAATCACAACTATAGGATCCCTTGGCTTACATTCCCTGAGAGTTCTTTGACTTCAGCGGTGCAGAGAGGCGCTCGCTTGGAGGGGAAGCATGAACAGTTTGGTCACATTAAGCTTGCAGTAATAAGAGATGTGACATTGACTAGTGCAATTTTTCGTGGTGCTGCTGTGGGATAGCATGAGGATGGTGGGGTGGGGGATGGAGAAGGACAAATCTGGTGCCTGCCAGTGCCTTCATCCCTGAAGAAAGTTCCAGCAGACTTTTTTCTTTAAAGATCTATCCATTTATGCATACAAGAGCTGGGGTACAAACCAGAGTTGCAGGAGGTGAGAGGATTTACCAGACCCAGAGTGGAGAGCAGAACAGGCAGATCTGCTGAAATACACTGCTGAGGGGAGCAGTGGACGAGGCAGGAGAGGTCTGCTGCACCATGTGGGTCCCCTCCCTGACCAGGGATAGAACTGACGCTTCCAACAGACTTTTGACCTACTGAAAGATGCCTTAAGATCAATGAGTCTCCTTCATGTATGACCTAGATGCTTTTCTAGTTGCTACTTTAGGACCAAGTTTTAGATGAATGAGTTTCTTTTATAAGCAGACTCTGCATGCCCCACCATCTCTTGGGTCTCCTGTTCAAAAATCTCATTTGTTTTCAGAATTCCATATTTTAGGTAGCCTGCCTCTTTGGTGTGGGGCACAAACCCCTCTTTCATCCATTTACGAGAACCCTGCAGATTGTGGGTTGCTGTGGGAGGGGTGGTGTTTCTTGGTGATACCTGTCTGCTTCTCCCATCCATTTTGATGTGGTCCTTTGTCTATTGTTGTACATGAACTACTAATCTCACTTTCAGAGTGCATTGTCCAATGTATAGCAGTATATTCGGTGTGTTCATGGGAGGAGGTGAGTTCTGGATTTCTCTATATTGCCATCTTGAACTGCCTCCCAGGAAAATATCTTTAAGCATGGGGGGTAACTGCTTGCTTGATGTGACAATTTGTCTCAAAGTTCACTAAAGAATCTCAGCTTCTCAGGGGACAGAAGTAAATGATAATTTGTTGTTGTTTTTAGGGCTCTGAAGTGAGCAGCTGGGACTCTAGCCTCCTTGCACTTTGTTCATCCATAAGGAGAAATGAAAATTCTGAGAAGACATCTGTATTGTAAATCAAAATACATTGCTGAAATCAATGTTCAGTTGACATTCTGCTTGCAAATATTCTTTTGAGATTGGTTCTTGTAAATCTCTTTCCCATCTGGTTTTTATGTCTGCTCTGGGACTTGTAGGCACAGAGTTGTCTAGGATCTGCTCAGAATGTTGAAATAAAGTGAGTAGTTTTTAATAAAAGGTTAGCCAGGAGGGGAAGATACTGTCTTGGTCATATCTAAACTGCTTATATATCTTGTAGCTTGGCTTGACTTTTGGAAACTTTGGAAAGTGTTTCCTTGGAATAAGAAATCCTACTTGAAGTCATGAAATAATTCTACCCTGTGACTTATATCTTTATAAAGGATAGTCACTGGAAGGATAATTTTTTTATTTTTAAACACAGGAAGAGTAAGAAGCAGAGAAAAGTTAGTGCAATTTCCTCTTACCATAATTACATAATTTTCATTAAATTAATGATAGAGAGGAACAGCTGTTTATGTAAAAAATTTCCTTCCTTGTTGAAAGTTAGTTAATTTGGGAATGTTTACTTCTTAAAAGACAAGTTCATTGATGACAAAGAAAAAAATAATCTGAATTGTGTCATGATTAAAAAAAGGTCCATGACTATAACTGAACATCTGGAATTGGTATCCCTTCTTGAGTTTTATGAGGGATTAGTGTCTTACAAGTGAGAACATGTTCACCATCATTATCACATAACATCTACTCAACTCTAGCTTCCAATTTCATGTTGGTGGTTAATTTTGAAATAAATCCAACCAATCTTGGATCACACAAGGAGAAAGAGACATCATTTTATCCCTCAGAAGTATGAAGTTGGCATTTGCTTTATCCTTCTGTGGTGTGTGTGTGTGTTTCTGTCTGTCATTCCGCATGTGGTCCTCTCCTCTATTGTGAGTGAGACAATGTGCAATGGGACATCCCAGAAGCAGAGGGGAAGAAATTACTGATGAGGTTCTATATAACCATGAATCTCCCACTCACTGAGGGTAAAAAAACAGGGAGCTAGGATTTGCCCCTTCAAGGATGAAGATAAGGCTCTTGCTTCACTTTGATCATTGGAGGGTGGGGCTCTTTTGATCTCAAGTGATACAGAGTAAGAAACCATGGAAGGAATATGAGGAATTGAAACTTTGTCCTTTGTAGACTTCTTGGAACTGTAGTTTTGTCCATCGAGATATAAGGAAGGATATGAAGTCAACCTCAGTAGAGTTGCTCACACTGGATTTAATATCCATTTTCTCCTCTCCTCCAGGTCTTCCAAGCAATAGCGAATCCATGGATGTACTATCATATATCAAGGTTGTAGACTTATTTTTAAAACAAATGGGAGAGAGGCCTCCCTGGTGGTACAAGAGGTTAAGGAGCAACACTATGAAGCACCTGCAGCCACTGCAGCACAAGTTCAATCGCTGGCCAGGAAGGCGACCCACATGGTGCAGCAGACCTCTCCTGCTGTGCCTGCTGCTCCCCTCAGCAGTGTATTTCAGTCAATCTGCCTGTTCTGTTCCCTGCTCTGTCTCCTGTGCATCCTCTCACCCAGCAGACAGCTGACCTGTACCCCAGTTCTTGTATGCATGAATCAATCTTTTTTAAAAAAGACAGAATGGGAGACTTAGTTTAACAAAGCAGAATATTTTAAAATCTCCACTGAACCCTCACTTACCACTAGGGACTTCAAATTATCTTAAAAACAGAATGTCCCTTTATGCCTTGGCATCTGAATTTAGGATTTTCTTTGTTCTTTAAACTTTATCCTTCTGTGGGGTGTGTGTGTGTGTGTTTCTGTCTGTCATTCTGCGTGTGGTCCTCTCCTCTCAAAAAAGATATTTTTCAATGGTAATTTTGTCTACATAATTTCTCACCTCAGCTTAAACTGTGGATCTCCTCACTAAGCTCCTCCAGAGCCAGTTTAATAGGATACCTGCTCTGTGTTGGTCTTCAGAAGAGTTTTGTGGTTGAGCTCCCAGCTGAGGTCTTATTCCTGTATAAGGATATAGTAGTTTTTAGTTGCCACTTGTGCATAATTAATATTAGACTCCCAAACTCAGCTTTAAGCTGTCCCAAAGCTTTAAAACAATAATTTCACTACAGACATCATATCTCTTAAATTAGGCTACAGATTGTCAATTACACCTAGACCTTATAAAGCATAACTATCAGATTATAAATGCTTACAAATAGAACTCCCCAACATTATATAATATCACACTGAATGTCAGTGTGGGGCTTTCCTTCTTATTTTATAACCATTCTAATCCCCCGATTTGTTTGTCAATCATAACTTCGGATATTATTTACCTTGTCTAGCTCCTTTGCTTTCACCCACCAGCTCACTTGGGGTTTCGTTAACTTCCATTTATCATCATCAGAGAGTCATCTGCTCATTGCCCAATAATCTGTAACTAAAGATGGTGACACCTGCTGTTACTTTCTCGAAGTGAGTACTCGTGAATTTGTGCAGTAATGAGAGAATAGTTGTGTGTATGTGTGGTGTGTGCACATTATGCAGTACTGTGGCTTTGTTGGTTTTGTTAGTGATGTTCTGAGCTAGAGTCTGTACTTACTGGGCTTAGGAGTCGTTTGGAATGGCGTTTACACGAGCCATTTTAATACCAGCCACTTTTTCTTTATATTACTCTATGACATAGCCCCATGATGACAGCTCTAAAGACAAAAAAAGATCAACCTAATATAGATTTTGTCACTTCTGAAGTGCTTTTTATCCGAGACAACTGAAGCCTCTCTGGCCCACTGGTAAGAACCATCATGCAGAATAAATGGTATCAGCAGCTTACCACTCTTCATTCAGAAACTGATATGTTCAGATTTGTTTTATATATGCAACAGAAACCTGTCCTCGAGAAACATAATAAAAAGACTTATTTGTAAACTGGATCCTTTAGAGTCCTAAACACCTGATTAAATAGGTAAATATTCTACTCAGGCAAACTCAAACATCTGTGAAAATGGGCATATTCGTGAGAGGCATTAAAGTAAGCATGAGGGCAGTTTTTCCTCCTAGCAGTTAGCTTCAAAGGTCAGAAATACCCATCCAGTGAATGATATGGCTATTATAGTATTTATTTTAAAACAAACAAAATAATGGAGTGGAAAGGAACAAAGGGGAGAATTTATGGGTGTTGCATCATAAACGCAAACACCAAGCGAAACAGCATAAATGCAAGGCAACATTTTACTCAAGCTTGTTTAGCAGATGTGGCTACTTCTATCAAGACTCTGTTGGTGAAGATGTAAAGGACATCCCCCATCCCCGACTGATCTGTATATCAAGGAATAGTGGAGCCCAGACACTCTCCGTAATAACTTCTGGATGGGCTCATTTGTCTCATGTCATAGAGCCTGGTTTATGTGACAGAAATAGAGTGGAGAGAGAAGGGAACGTAGGAAAAGAAATACCTTGGTGTTTTCTAGTATTGTGGTCTATTGAGATGCTTAGGTCTTTCTTTTTGTGAAGTTTTTATTTTTTAAACAATATTTTATTTATTTATGCATACAAGAACTGGGGTGTAGGCCAGAGGTGCAGGGATTGGGGGTGAAAGGATTCACTAGAGACAGAGTGGGGAGCAGAACAGACAGGTGGACTGAAACACACTGCTGAGAGAGCAGCAGGGAGACAGGAGAGGTCTGCTGCGCTGTGGGGGTCGGCTCCCAGGCCGGGGATCGAACTCGTGCTGCAGTGGTGTTGGCACTGAGACTTTAATCCCTGTGCCGCCAGGAAGATCCTTTTTTGGTGAAGTTTTCCAAGTCTTACTCAAACATGTGTTAAGAGCTAAAATAAAGACAGACATACAATATATAAAAATAAATTTTAAGAGGGTTTGGGTTCAAGCTGCAATGTGTGTACATTTGTGCTCACACTGAGAATGTGTGCTGTGCATAGTTACTGCCCCACAGATTTTTAACGTTCTTAAGGTTAAAAAGGGAATGTTGTTTATCTACCAGTTTCCTATACAAAAACATACACTTAGTAGGTTTATTAAATTTAGTTAAGTTAGATTGTTTGGATCTTTATGAATCATATTAAGTACTTTGGTCTTCCTAAGAGATATGCTGTATCTTTGAAGTGTTAAGTAGGGGGTTCTGCCCACCTGTGTCGATGTAGTGCTGATACCTACCCCTGTGCCACCAAGGAGGCCCTATTTTTTACATTTCAAAACAACAAGTTTATTAGGAAAAGGAGAAAGCCTGCATCGCTTTCTTTCTTTTTTTTTTTTTAGTTTTTTTAAAAATTTTTAAAGATTTATTTATTTATGCATACAAGAACTGGGGTACAGGCCAGAGGTGTGGGGGGGTGAGAGGATTCACCAGAGACAGAGTAGGCAGATTGACTGAAACACACTGCTGAGGGGAGCAGCCAGTGAGGCAGGAAAGGTCTGCTGCACCATGTAGGTCCCCTCCCTGGCCAGAGGTAGAGATATAACTCGTGCTGTAGTGGCTACGGTTTGCTTCATAGTGTGTTGCTTAACCCACTGCACCACCTGGGAGGTCCTCCCTCCCCTCCCTCCCCCCTCCCCCCTCCCTCCCCCCT
>JAGFMF010011709.1:15723640-15746168 GCA_019455555.1 Galemys pyrenaicus
AGGGAGGGAGGGAGGGGAGAGGGAGGGAGGGAGAAGGAAGGGAAGAGGGAGGGGTATTATAGACAACATTTAATAAGCAATGTTTCTCACTATGTATTTGTATGAACCTACATTGATGGTACCTAGGGAGGATTGTTAAAAATATAGATTCCTGGGATCATTTGAAATCTGAAACAGAATCTGGGCTGAGTAGACCCTGCTGCAGATTTGTCTTTTTATGAAACTGTATGCATTATCCCTAGCTACACTAAAGTTTGAGAACACTGTAATAAGGTCATTATGATGATTAAAGAAGTTATATTTTATGTAAAGAAGTCATATTTTATGAAGCACCTGAACTGTAAGTGCTTAATAAATGCTAGTTTTCATCTCACTATCCTTTACTCCATATACTGTAGAAAAATATTTTAAGTTATTCAGAGAACAGAATGATATACCTTCAGAGTATTGCCATTATTAGTTAAAATATCCTATGACATAGCTTTTTGTTTTGTTATCTACTTGAACACTCAATGAAAGGGAAATTCAGCTCTAAAGTTGGTCTGAAATATACAAAAGGCCTCCAATAGTCAAGAGTCCATCAAAATATTTCAGTCTTGCAGAATATGTTGAAGGGTTATTATTTCTCCTCTTCCCCAGAAAATGTGAAAGGGAAAATAAAATTCAACAGGAACATACACAATGCATGAAAAAAGGGAGCCAAATACACTGCTGTTCTGTCTTTTATCAAAGTGAATTCTAGGAAAGGAAGAAAATATAGACACTGTAAGAGCGCAGTGAGATCCTACTTCATACCTCCATACAAAGCTAATTGTCTTAATTGTTGTAAGTGATTTAGAGGTTCTTAACATTCATTAAAGTAAAATAAAAATGAGCAATCTTCTAAATAATATCCTCCTTAGCTTAATGACACCTTAATTGTGTACAATGTTTAACATGTATTTTTAGAAAATTGGCTTCCTTTTTCGAAATGGCAACCAAGATATAGCTACCGGGCAATCACCATCAATTACCTGATTACTTCTGTTTTAGTTATAGCATCATTCTCACTGGAAAGAGATGATAGGATTGGGGTTTCAGGGTGATAGCTGATCATGCATCTCCTGTGCCTACTACACATTTGGAATCAGTTGAGAAAATAAGACCACAATTAAAATCTTACCCTTATTAGTAGTAAACACAGACTGGGAAAAGTTACTTGGATCTATAGGCACAACTGGGTTTCTACTACCTTACCCTTACTGGAGCAGCACAACAACAAAAAGAGAATTTGGATCTTCCAAGGAGGTTTCCTCAGAATTGTTGCCCCATAGCTGTGGAGTCCTGTTAGAGGTGACAGAGAGACACACCTATAGACTTGTATGTAGAAGATTTTTCAGGGTCTGGCCCGTGTGTGCATATCTCAAAGATGTAGGAACAGAGCACAATTCACTCCTCAAGAGCAGGGAGATGCATGAAGGGAGGGAGGTAGCACTTGAATCATACATGTTTAGTTCCTTTACCAAATAAAATGTAAATTTTACTTTTGAGTCAAAAGACATTGTTGGAGTGTGACTAAAATGCATTTTAATGCTTAGGGTTACACATACAGTGCTTTTAAAATTTTTGTACAAAGTAGTGTACCTCTTTGTCCGCATCCTTCCTTCCTCTAAATCTGTCCATTCTATTGCTTAGTAGAATTCAAGCAACTCTTTTGAGAATTTAGAATTGATAATGACTAATTGTTATTATGAAAGTACATAAATACTCTATCTATCTCTATTACATCCCATATTTGGATTCACACACTCATATACACAAACACACACACACACACACATCCCTGACCCATCACATGACCCACCACCTGATGAACAATGACAGAGATTCTGCATAACAACACAGGTGATTGGGTAGTGATGTTGCGGGAGTCATATATTCATCACCCTGGTAACCTCTGGTGGTGAAACGTTGCTTCTAAACAGTCAGTGTTTAGATTACACTATTCTTCCACCCATGCTGTACCTGTTACAACATGGACTCAGCTTCTTCCATTCCCCACAATACTATGAAAATAAAAACATATCCTTAGGACATTTGGGTTTATTAAGTCTTAGTTATTTTTACTGCAAGTTTATATAGCTAGAAATTGTTTTTGTAGTCATTGTAGTACAGTAAGGGAGCCTCCCTGGTGGCGCAAAGGGTTAAGTGTCGCACTGTGAAACTGTTTGCAGAGGCTGCAGCATGAGTTTGATCCCCAGCCAGGGAGGGGACCCACATGGCTTGGCAGACCTCTCCTGACTAGCCTGCTACTCCCCCCAGCAGTGTGTTTTAGTCGATCTGCCTGTTCCGCTCCCCGCTCTTTGTGGTGAATCCTCTCACCCCCCACACCTCTGACCTGTGCCCCAGTGCTTGTATGCATAAATAAATAAATCTTTTAAAAAAATAAAATACGGTAAGAATATTTGTTTTTCTTTTATAAAGCATTTAACTACCCCGTTACGTTACTTTTTTCCTTTCTCCTCTTCTACATCCTTCTTCTCTCTTCCCAATGGCTTTCACCTGAGAAGCAAACTCAAATTTTCCCTAAATTATTTTCACTTTTTTGTGCATTTTCCTCTAATTCCTATTCTGAAACCCATCCCAGGCTTTCAAAGTCAAATCCATGGATTACCTTCTTGTGGTCTTATTTCTCTGAGTTTCTGTAAGAGTATGTGAAGAGAGAGACCACAAAAAGGCTTATTTCTCCAGTGATATTAACTATCCCATAAGGTTCCACTTGCTTTGTTTTAAATATTAATTTTCTCACCTTATTGTATATATGTTATCTATCTATTATATCTATCTATCTATCTACCTATCTATCTATCCAGCCACCTATTATAAAAGGGGTGTTTATTTCCACTTGTCTTAGTTAAGCAACAGCTCTCTAATTTGGTAAATCTAATCAAGCCCCTAAAGTCTCCATAGGATTAATACTGCTTATTTCATTGCAATTGTATTTATAACCCACATTGTATGGTTTTCATCATATCTGGACATCTCACCCTTATGGAAATAAAACAAAATTTCCATTACCTACTTTATGATTCTTTGTATTTCTACAAATACAAGGAAAATTTATTTCTTTTACATCGAAGTGGTTTTTTAGACAGATATCTCTAAGGAAAATAAATTACATTATCTTTTTCTAAGAGCAAGTTTTTAATCACGAAATAGGTGAGCAGATTATCAGGTCTCTGAATTCTTAAAAGGAAACAATGTCATGAACTCAGAAGTTAAGTAATAAGTGGGGAGGGATATGCCAGCTTTCTCCTAGCACACAATTGGCTGAAAACTGCCCTTATCCAACTTGGTGGCATTTTGAGGTAGGTTTAACTCAAAGCTCATTATTTCTGGTAATAGACAGTTTTCAAACATAAGTAGGTTATATTTTCATTCAGGTGTTTTTGGTAAAACAGTTTTGGTAAGCTGTTTTCCATTTTACTGTCTGATCCAAAATATATAATTTGGATGCAGACATAACAAAACCATAACTGAAAGACTTCCTAGGAGACTGGCTAAGTAATTTGCTACAAAACCTATAGCAACTGCACAGAAAACACTTTCTGTGTCTGAGAATTCTTTTTTCTAATTCAACCTAAGCAAAATTTAAAAAAAAAAGTTTTCTTTGATTGCACAAAAACATTAGTGGAGTTGTAACATAAATTGGCAAATTTTAACTTTCTAGTTAATTAATTACATCTTCTTGTTTTTATTATAAAGAAGTGATTTTCTAGCATCTGCTAGAAAAAAACAGTATTGTTTTTATCAAATATTGAACAGCAGTTAGAAAGCCCTAAACTAGCAGTTAAAAAGTTAGATAGCACAAATGGTTAGAAGTTAAGGCTAATTTGAAATTTAAGGCTTATTTCTTAAAATCCACTCCTTAAATAGGCATATGCTAAAATCACATGGATGTTTATCATATAGAAGGTTCCACTTTAGATTTTGAAATTACTCCTCAAACCAAAGTATTAATATATAGACATAAATGTATAGTACATATATAGCTATCACTACTATTATTGATTAATATGGCATATTCCTTGGGTATCTTGGGAGATAAAGCTAGGATGTCAGTTTCTATTGATTATTAGTATTAGAGCTTTTTAATAAACACTAGAGTGAAATCACCTGGTATTTTTCTTTCTTTTGACACATGTCAGTTTAGCATAATTCCTTCCAGTTCCATTCATTTTGTCTAAATGGCAACAATTTCATTCTTTTTTACAGCTGAGTAGTATTCCATTGGATAAATATGACATCTTAATCCATTCATTTGTGGACACTTAGATTTTGATCATATGTGGAATACAAAGAAACACAACAAAGAAACAGACCAAACCAAATCAAACCCTAGAAATTTGACTGCAAAAATGAGGCTACTGGGGGTGGGTGGGTAGGGTGGGAATAAAGGTGGGGAGGAAGTCCAGTAGTCTAAGGTGAAGGGTTATGGGTGCTTTGGTGGTAGGTGTTGTGTGGTTACATATCTGAAGAGGTATGAACCGATGCCCATAAATCAATAAAAAAATAATAAAATTTAGAAAGAAATCTACAGGTTACTGAGGAGAATTATCTTCCATGCTTTTATTTTTCATTGTTAATTCTGAAATGTAACTGTTAAATTTAGCATTCCTTCCTTGCTTCATTCCAAACTCTTTGAACCTAGAAATAGTTTCCTAGCCCTCTTTATGTCACCAGCCCTGATGCAAGATTTGATTCATGTTATTGAAAACGTGAATGATCTAAGAAATTGTAAACTTGTTATTTATTAGCAAATAGGCATTAGCAGATAGGCCACAGTTTAGCATAAACACTTTGGTGTGTAAGGATGGAATATTCTTGGTATACATTCACAAGCAGCAGCCACACACCAAGTGAAGGCATTCCAAAATTGAGACTCAAACTGCAAAAAGGAAAGTCACAAGGTGACAGTTCTGTGGCAGTGGCTATACACATTTGATTCCATTGCATAGACAAGTGAAAATTTCCCCAGCTGGGTCTTTATTGCAAATTAACCTTAGTCTCCAGCAGCAGGAGCAATTATTTGGACCTGCATTTAGAGACAGGGAAAGGAAAGAGATTTCTTATTTTATGCCTCATTAGGCTACAGAATAAGTAACACAATACAAATGTCCCTGAAAGGATTAATGATACAGCTCAAGATAGCCACTATTTGTTCTAATTGGAAATACGATCATCATTTCCTCTGATCTTCGGATCTGGGGATGAACAAGGATCACAGCTGAACAGTAAGTAAAGAGGCAATTGGAGAGAGATGAAATCATCCTGAAGTTGGCAGTAATCAGTTCACTCAATACTTCTTCCCAATTTTGCACTTTCCTGGACTCGGTGACCACAGGGCTGCATGGTGCAGTTCCAGTATTACTGAGTTATAAACTATGGCCCTGGAGACTCTGGGCAAGTTAATAGAATCTTGCAAGGGGCCCATCCAAAGATGATTAGAACCTAAGCAGACATGTAAGCTTTGGATGAAGTTGTTCTTGGCAGATGTGCTGCAATTCCTAGACAATACTCTTTACTTAGCAATAGAACTAGAGGGAAGACTTTTTGAGGTGATGCATTAGACTTCAGATATGTGGAGGAAGACTCTGAACACAATACTACTGCTAATGAAGAATGTAAGGTTGAGAAGCATTTCCTATTATCTATGAGCTATCTGGTTACTTTCTATCCCATTCCTCTGTTACACTGCGTAGTGCTTAGAGCTCTTTGGAGAGCTGTAGTGCTTAGACTAGAAGTCTTGTTCTTCTATGACTGACTGGATCACTTTGAACAAGTAACTTCATTGCCTCAGTATTTTCATCTAAACATAAGGATGCATATATTTTCTGCTTCATGAAGTTGTTCTAAGAATTAAAGGAGTTGATCTGTATAAAGTTCTGCATTACCTGAACGTTCTCTACGTTACTTAGTAGGTTGTTAAGTTTTTTGCACAGCACATAACTAACACATTGAGATATTTGTCTTTTTTAAGTTATATCCTTAATTGTAGTCTATATGATGTCTATCGCCTATAACCTCCATGGGAAGAGGGGCTTTGCTTGCACTGATCAACACTAAATCCTCAGAATTTATTTTTTTTAAAGATTTATTTATATATACAAGAACTGAGGTACAGGCCAGAGGTGTAGGAGGTGAGAGGAGTCACCAGAGACAGAGTGGGGAACAGAACAGGTAGATCAACTGAAGCACACTGCTGAGGGGAACAGTGGGCGAGGCAGGAGAGGTCTGCGGTGCCATGTGGGTCCCTCCCTGGCCAGCAGCAGGAATCGAACTCATGCCACAGTGGTTGCGGTTTGCTTCATAGTGTGTTGCTTAACCCATTGTGCCACCAGGGAGACCCCTAAATCCTTAGAATTTAGATTGCTATCAGAGGGATGAGCAGATGATTTACAAATATTTCTAGAAGGCAGTAGACAGAACCATACAAAATACAGATTTTCAACCATTACTGAGTTACAAAATAGTAGCTTTGCATGGTTCAAATAAATAGAATAAATAACCCTGGGTTTGGGGGACAGACAATTTGGACTCTCAATTTGTCTAAGCCACCTAATAGCTGTGTGACCTTGAACAAGATACTTTATTTTTCTAATGTATAGTTTGCTGATGATATATACCTACTTCCAAAGGTTGTTATGGGAATAAAATAAGTTAACATATATGAAAGTAATTGCATACCATATATAAACCACTTTTGCAAAACAAACTAAATTCTAACATTAATATAGCACTTTGGACTCCCTGAAGTGCATTTGCCAGTTTTACCTCATTTAATCTCTATAACAATAGGAAGTGGAACAGATAAAAGAAAGCCTTATTATGTAAGCATAATTATTCACTACAAGGGAATCCAATTTAAACTGCAACAAAAAATTCATAGTGTATTGGGAAAAGGGTTTCAATGGAGACATTATCTTAAAAAACATAGTTAAAGTAATGAAAATAATGTTTTCTCAATAAATATAATAATTTTGGTTATAATGATGACTAAGGCTAATTATTGAAAATGATGACAGTTTTCTTAAAAAACAGGATTTCTGTCAAAACCACAGAGGAGCACAATGCAGCATCCTTTCAGGGTTTAATTAACTTCTGAAAATATGATCATAAAGAAGGTCACTTTTAAGAAATAGTCAAGGTTTTATTAGTTTTCCCAAAGAACCTTGATTATTATTTTGATATTTTCCTTCTTCTAACTGCCTCCCTGTTCATCAGCCTGCCTTTTCTCTCTTTTACAAATTCAAGCTGCCTCACAGGTCAGCAGCTCCGTGTGAGAGTTGCACTGTTCCGCGGCACTGTGCCATTCATCTCGTAAAACTGTGAAACTTTTCTAAGATTTATAGTTTTGCTTGGCAAAGGACTTGCATTATATTTATAGACTAATGATCAAAGACATTGATTTAATGGTTAGATACAGATAAGAATCTTAAGAGGGAAGGGATGTGAAGAGCAGGCTAATTTTATAAATGATCGACTCATTAGATGATTACAGAATATTTTCATGTTATGATGGGTTTTGCTTTCCTGTGTAGTCTCATTATTGTGCAGACTCAGATAATAAAATTGAGATAATGAGGAACTTCTGTATTATTACTATCTTCATTTTATAGATGATTAAAATGCAGCTCAGGGAAGTTTAGTGACTTAAGGCAACACAGCAAGTAAATATTCTCCTCTAATCCATTCTTTTCATGCAAAACAGGAGATAAAATTGGGTTTATGAGTAAATATATTTCCTTTTGATTGCTAATAATTTGGATTCATGCTTTGCCGTAATAAGATTCTTTTCAGAGGACCCATCACTTCACGTAGGTGTTACGATTTCTGAGTAGTCTAAAGTTCAACACTGAAGTCTTTTTTCCTGCAGCTGATTTTGGCATCCGTGAAAAATAAATGTAGGTTTCATATCTGAGACATCTTGAGAAGATTGAATAGAATAATAGAAAGATCTTTAAAGTGAGAATCAATATTAATAGGTTCTAGGTTTAGCTGATGCTGATCAATAGTCAAAAATAAGGGAAAACCTTGGGCAAAGAACTTTCTCATTCTGAGTCTTGGTTTCTTGAACTCTAAGATAAAGATACTCAACTTATTTATTAGGAATGCCCATCCCTGTCACAATCCCACCCCTGTGATTTAACATTTAACACCTATGACCCTCTAGCAGCCAAGTGGGTTAGCCTATGCTGCTATGAATTTGAACTAGAAGGTCTGAGAGAAGTGGAGTGGAACTGTAGCTCTCCACTTTCACTCTCCCTCTAGTTCCTCTTATTCCTTCCTTTAAATCTTAAGTTTTCAACATCCAGTACGTTGGCAAGACCGTTGCCGAGTGAGGCATACTTTGGTTCAAATTCTAGCCCTGTGATATTAGGAAACTGACTTTCAACTTCAGCGTCTTATCTTAAAATTAGAATTTTAGTCACGCCAACTAATAAGGATTACATTTGTTAATATACAAAATAATAATAATACAAAACATTTGGTTCTTAGTAGAAACATAGTAAATACCAATTTCCAACTCCCTCCAACTTCTCCAGATACAAAAGCAGCTACCACACTCTCTTCATGGCAGAACAGAGATAGCAATGTGTATAAAATAAACATTATCAGTGTTCGCTGAAATGGGTGAAGATGCCCAGTTTTAAGTAACACATTTAAATGTGCAAATCTCGAGATCATCATCAGCTGTACATGTGGATGTGATATGTCTGACTCAGCTACTCATCAGTGACCTTGGACTTTAGGCCATTGCTTGGCTCACTTGTTCATCTCAGGAAACTTGGTGTTTTATTGCCAAAGGCAATGTAAGTGTAGCTCTGCCTTTGAAAAGACGTGTTTCACTATCTTACTTCTTACAGACAGGCTGAGCTCACTGTTTTATGTGGACAGGACATTGGTCCTCCTGGCCAGGTCCATGGTCTTCTGTAGACTTCCTATGGAGCTCAGTCCCTGTTCTCATCCTCTCTGTCTCTCCTTCTTTCCTTCCCTTCCTCCCATCTTACCTATGTCTAAGCCTTAAACTGATAATACAGATATTGATATTATTTTCTTGATTCTTGTAGAACGTTCAGAAACAATTTCTCAGACAAAAAAGCAAACTGGGGCCTCCCTGGTGGTGCAAGGGGTTAAGATGCAGACACAGCACTATGAAGCTTTCCACAGCCACTACAGCACGAGTTTGATCCCTGGCCAGGGAGGTGACCCACATGGCGCAGCAGACCTCTCCTGTCTCTCTCGCTGCTCCTATCAGGAATGTATTTCAGTCAACCTGCCTGTTCTGCTCTCCACTTTGTCTCTGGTGAACCCTCTCACCTCCCCATACCTCTGGCCTGCACCCCAGCTCTTATATGTATAAATAGCATAACTAAATAAATCTTTAAAGAAAAAAAGAAAACCAATTACTTTCACCATGTTGTTCAATTGTCTTTTAGAATCTGTAAATTTGATCTGTTCAAAAAATTCCTATCATTGCATGTGCATGTGATTTCCTTGAAGAAATTTAAGAATGGCTCCTATGCTCAGAACTCCAGTTTCTTGTCTTTGGAAAATGTCGAGCTGCCAAGTAGAAGAAATCCGAAGTCAGATCGGCGTGCAAGGGCGTGCCCTCCTCCTTCACTCTGTCTAGCTCTGTCGTTCTGTGGTTCTGTGATTCTGGCAGCAGCAGAGCAGGATTCTGTAGGCAGGTTTTAGTTAGAGACGGGCATGAGTTCCTCTGGTCCAGGAACTAGATGGTTTAGGAATCTCCAGTAAGCTTTGGGATTGGACCAGAAACCCAAAAGTCACCATGAGTAGGTGAGGGAGGGGGTGAAGTGAGTGCCCTTAAGTGTTAGAGAGACATTTGGCCCAACCCTGTTTGGCTGGGTATTTACCCATGAGGGGATGGGTAAGTAGGTATTTCTTGGGGAAACTGTTTTTACTATATTCTTTCTCTTCTCACTATTGCACACTAATTGCATAAAGCTCTATTTAAAAAAAAAAAAAGCTTGGAGAGGAAGGTAGATCTCAAAAGAAGTCTAGTTGGAGTAGGAGGTGGGTTTTAGCTATAGTAAGTTGAGATCCAGGTACCAGAGTAACAGCCTGAGACTTATGTATGCATGGGAAGTTGTTAGAATCTAGCTACATCTGACAACAATCTTTGCCATTACTTCCTTTGTCGCTCACATGATTGCAGAAGTTAATTCTACTCCATAGTCATGCTACAAAGGACTAAATCATATCTCCAAACAGTAGGGGTTTCCGTTTGTTTTCTATAGCACGTGTTAATTACAACCTACAATATCTTTTAACTTTATGCAGCATATTAGTGAAAAATTGGAAAATGCTATAGCACATTGACTATAGCCCAATAAATACTATTCTATTATTTTTTAAATTTTATTTTTTTATTGAGGTAATGTGGGTTTAAAAGACCATATATGATGTAGGGGTACAGGTTCGCCTCTTGAGGTGTATGGTACTATATTCAATGGTTATCTGAGACTGGGGCATTTACCTAAGTTTTAAAGAAATGTGTCCTTGATACATTCATGGATATTGGCGGAAATCATCGCATCATTACAATAAGTGGGAACATCCAGAGAACAAAGATGGTGCTTTCTTCTCTTTGAATATGTACTCCCTGGTCTAGGCCCATAAGCCCTCGCCCTAGTGCATGGCCTATTCTCTGTATGCATTTCTTTTTTAATCGAAATGATGAGGTTCAGATTGGTACCTGCACATCAAGTCAAACCATTTCTCTAATGAAACAATGTTGTTTTCTTTGACCATCACTTCTCCTGAGTTGGAAACTTTACTTGATCAATAATGACTTTCTGAAAGCCATTAGTCCAGAACCCCATTGAGCAACTTTCAGGGCTGCCACGCTCTACACATCTGTCACTTTGCTTTGACAATCTGGAAGGTGTGACGGCAGCATCTGTAGAGAGTGGATTAATACCGCTGCCCTGCTTTGTGCGAGAATCCCTAAGGTAGCATGGGAGGCTCAACACAGAGTCTGCACATGCTTAGCATGCTGGCTGGAATTAAACACCTCATTTGAAAACCAAGACACACAAGGAAGGAAATGGAACAAATCCCTTGCCTTCAATTGCATTGCAAATAGGACTCAGTAAGGCTTAAGTGTAGAATTCTGCCCGGATTGTTCTGAATCTAAATGCAAAGTGGTTGAGGTATTTTGATTTTGAGATGAGGTAGATCTATCAAGTGTATCAGTTCCTTTATTCTTACACTCATTTACTCATTTGTGAAATATCTATGGGATCCTATTATGTGCTACAGATAAAGCAAAGAAAAGGCAAACAAATCCCCTGTCCTCATGGAGTTTGCATTCCAGTGGAAGTAAACACGTAGATGTATGATGCTCTGTCAGCAGTGAGTGATGGTAACTCAGAACAAGGCTGATATGGTGGTGCCATAATGTCTGGCATTAGAGATTAGGATGACAGGGACAAATTCAGGTCAGGAATGGCTTTTCTGAGGATGTACCTATTGGGCAGAGACTTGAATGAAGTGAGTGAGCATAGAAAGGCTCTGAGGCATAACTTACTTTCAGTGGAACAACAAGAATCGGTTGGTGAGTTATTGGGAGAGAATAATGAGAGGGTGAATAAGAGCAAGCACAGAAACCAGTATGAAAGGTGTTCTTTGGAATAAGGGTTTTGGATTTTATTCTAAGCTTGAGGAAAAAAGCAAAGGAGATTATAACAAAGGGGAAAATTCAGTCTGATATTTAAATTTTGCTGCTTCTCCTTCACCCTACTCTCTTGTCCTCCAAACCCTGACTTTTCCTTCTGAGGATGTTTACTTGTCCATTGTCTTATCTCACATTCTATTGTTCCAAGATCAGTAACATGCTGATTAAGCTTCAAGGGAAGGTGGCAAATACAGTCTTTGATTTGGGAGCCATGTGTCCATCCATCTAAGATTTGAGAGTACTATTACACCAGAACAAGGAGACTAGAAATAGTAACTCCTGCTACACACAAGAAGTAGCATGACATGGTGCAAAAGAGGGACTGATGTCACTCAGACTCTAAGTTGGAAAACAGAACTTATCCAGAAAAACAAGCTTTAAAACTTTTCCTGTGGTCACTGAAAACAGCACAAGTTCATCACAGAATCAGCGTTACTTCTAAGACAGTACAAGCAGAGAGCTGGAAAGACGCACACACACACACAATTGCTAAAATCAAACTCTTGTAAAGACTGACTTAATGAAAACCTGTCCCAGGAATGGGCACCCCACATCAGTCTCTGCAATACAAGAACCACATGGAACTTGGAAATGAGTCCCTGGATAAGGACCAGCCTAGAACTCTTCCCTAGGCCAATGAAATAAAGATTTCTTATCAACCCCTCTGCTCAGAAGTCAGACTGTAGCCAAAACCCACTGTGTATCATTAGAGTTCAAGCTATATATGGTTTCATTACAGAGTATAGATTTCATTATTCTAAGCAACAATTTTTCTCACCTTTGTGAAAAATCTGAGTTGAATGTCCCCTCTTACTGTTATAGCACAGAGGTGCTTGCTATTATTAGAGTGTACATATAGAGACCAAATTCAATTGTCCCGAGAGGAAAAATCTAGGCAGGCCATTCTCTTGTAGGATTCTGATCCACTGTGTTCCAGGAAGCTTAACCTTTCCAAATCACTTAACAGTAGAGAAGTGTCCTGACAATTTGTGTCACTGTGCTTTTTCACCCACAGAATTTCTGACATTTGTGCAAAATATCATTGGTTATTTGCTCACCACTCTATGAAATATCAACAATTCTAAGACATCCCAAAGTCTTAGAAGTCTTAGGATTTCATGATCCTCTTGGCCAAAGTCCTTACACTTTAGCTGAGGGAGGAAATTGGTGCCAAATAAGAAAGTGAGCTTTCCAGGCTCAATGGTTAGTTAATAACAGAGTCACTCTGGGAGTTTCAGGCTTTTGATTCTTATTCCACTGTTATATTCTTCATGCTATGCATGCTTTTCTATTTGATTCGTTCCTTTGCTTTCCAATTTTAAATTACCCCAGTACGTACCCATAAATACCTGTGGATCCTCAATTTATTCTTCAAAGAAACTCATAGCTTCTTTTATAAATGGTTGGCAATCACTTTTTTTTTCTTTTTAAAGTAACATTGGTTAATATAATGTAAAGGTTTCATGTGGATATTTTTCAATATTTTATTAAAGACAAAGTCCATGTACTGTTAAATTTAGTTTTTATCCTCGACCTTAAAAATAACCATTCTTATGATTTGAACATCCATGTCCTTTCAGATATACATATCCATGCAGCTACCTTTCACACAACACAAAGACGTTCTTGTTGATTTTCCTTTATTATGCAAATGAGATTCTACTCTATTGTTCTATGCTTTGTTTTCATTCCATATATTTTTATGATTTATATTGATCCATATTGACAAACAGCTTCAATTCTTTCCTTTTAATTTAATGTGGTATCCCATCATCCACACAGGCCACATTTTATTTAACTGTTTTAGCTATTTCTCTTGTGATACACATTTCACTTTTTCCAGATATTCACTATGAATGCTAACAAAATTTATGTATGTAATAATTAAGTTTTCTTTATGATCAAAAAGTCCCTGAAAGAGAACTGCTATTGTCTGAATATTTGTACATAATCCATCCCCTTCCCCATTTCATATGTTGAAATCCTAATGCTCAAAAATTGTGGTACTGGTAGGTGGGAAATTTACAAGGTTCTTAGATCATGAGGATGGGGCTCTCATATATGGAATTAATGCCTTTATTTTCTTTCTCTTCCAAACAACATCCACCGTGGAACTGAGCTCCTAGTAAATACAGTCAGTGCATGAATAATGTTTGCTGAGTTGGGAAGGCATTAAGCGGAAAGTCTTTCACATGGAAGTATTTGAAGAAACTAAAATGATAATTTGTCAAAAGTTAGCACCATATTCTGGCAAATGACTTTAGGATTTAGAAAAATGCACTTTTTAGATAATTTTCTTTCCACATAATAAAAGCAATAGTAGAATTTTTGGAAAGTACACAGGGAAAATAAAAATACCTTCTACTTCAATCTTCTAGGGATCATGTCCGAGGGTATTCAGTTCTTCTGCTTTTCCCTCCAAGATAATATAACCATATATTTGCTTGCTTATGTTTTGAACAAACCAGAACAACTGGCATGCATAACACTGTATCTTGCTTTTTGTAATTAATATTACATCATTATTTCCTCCATATAGTAGTCGATAAAAAAAAGTTTTTTTATGGCAACATAATATTCCATTACCTGAGTTGTTTCATAGGCTCTCCAAGTAGCTATTATAGAACATTTAAGTATTTCTAGTTTTAATCTGCCACAAATTAATGAGCTGAGAATTATTGAGCAATCTCTATGAGCCAGATATTCTGTTGAGTCATTAATATCCAGTGGCATTTTAAATATCCATAACAGCCTTCTGTGGAAAGTACTTTTATTATATTCTTTTTTAAGGTGGGCACACTAATGACTACAGAGGTTGGGTTCCTCTTTCAAGATCTTGGAGTTGGTAAGTAATAAAGTCTGCATTCTAATCCAGGTAGTCTGCTTCAAGAACCTGTATGAACCGTCATGAATGCAATCTTGATACTTTATCCTACTACAGTATTCTCTGCCTACATCTGAAATACTTTCTAACGAAAAAAATAACAACACTGAAATTACTGAATCTAAGCAGATAAATAAACCTCCTTGTGTCAGATTGTTGTTTGAAACACTATACTGAGTGACAGTGCATACAAACATATGAATCTGTCACAGACCACATTTTATTTAACTGTTTTAGCTATTTCTCTTGTGATACACATTTCACTTTTTCCAGATATTCACTATGAATGCTAACAAAATTTATGTATGTAATAATTAAGTTTTCTTTATGATCAAAAAGTCCCTGAAAGAGAACTGCTATTGTCTGAATATTTGTACATAATCCATCCCCTTCCCCATTTCATATGTTCCCTGAGAGAGACATGAAATTCTTGGTTATCCATTTCCACTTTCAAACTTTCATCTTATGAGCCTTTGTAGACCTTCTCTGTAGAGACATTCTGAGATGTCTCTTGGAGACATACAAGAGTTTTTTTCCCTTTTATTCTTTGTGAATTTATCTAGAGTTTGTCCATTTCATTATTTTTTTCAAAGACTCAGCTTTTGGTTTCATTGATCCTTTGAACTGTCTTTTTGGTTTCTGTTTCATTTCATTCCATTCTAATTTTTATTATTTCCTTCCTTCTGATGACTTTTGATTTTGTTTTTTCTTCTTTTCCTTGGTCTTTAGGGTGTAAATTCAGATCATACTTTCCACTTCTGGCCCAAAGAACATAAAACACTAATTTGAAGGGATATGCGTGCACCTATGTTCATGGCAGCCCTATTTATAGTAGCCAAGTTATGGAAAAGACAGATGAGTGGATAAAGAAAATGTGGTACATACACAATGGTGTATTACTCAGCTATAAAAGAGATGAAACCTTGCCCTTTGCAATAACATGGATGGAACAGGAGGAGATGATGCTAAGTGAAATAAGTAGGAGAAAGACAACTATAAGATGATTTCATATATGTGGAATATAAAGAAACAAAACTAAGGACCAGGCAAACAAACCCTAGAAATCTGACTGCAGGATTGAAGCTACTAAAGGGGGAAAGTCGGGGGGGGGGGGGTTGAGTGGCAGGAGAAGAAACTGGAGAGGGTGCAAAGGGGTTCATGTTGGAGGATTACGGCTACTTCGGTGGTGGGTGTGATGGGTGAATATACACGTGAAAAGGTGTGACTCTTTATCTCCAAATCATATACATACTGATATATATCATATACATATGTTTGAAATAAAAAATATTACTGCTACTGATACCTCCTCTCCTTCAACCCCCCCCCCTCCACCGCCTCTTCCCCACAAAAAAGAGAGAAAAGAACAGTCTACCCAAGATGGAGTCTTTCCTAGAGTCAAGTCCACAGGCTCAAACCACAATTTATTACCTAATTTAATTGCAGTTCAACCTTCTCCCAGGAATTCTGCATGATTAGAGTCCTCTGCCTTCTCCTAAGGGAGGTTTCAGCCTAGCTTGAAACAATCTTTTCTTTGCTAAGAAACCTCATTCTGGCTATAAAAACCCCCAACTTTGCACAACCTCTCAGAGGGAACATATTCTACTATTAGATGGCATGCATTCTAATTCATCAATCACTTAATAATGATAATTTGATTTGCAAAATGAATAAGTTAAACCTTTTATCCTAACTACCATAGCATCTATCACATAATATGTGGTTTTTACATACTTTTGGGTTTTTTTTTTCCTATGCTATGAAGTGTTTGAGAACAAGACTTAATTTCACATGTCTTTTAATTCACAATATCTACCACTGCACTATATTCATAGTAGATTCTCAATATGGCTTTTGTCAAAAGAAAAAAAATTACCATCACTTACAATTTCAGGTGCCAGTTTGCTGTACAGAAATAAATGTCAGGCCATTTTTCTTTTCAGTTCTCAAGATGCCTTACAATAGAGTTCCAGCTCTAGAAATTCTGGGTATCTTCTTATCTCATACTCTGCCACAACTTAATTCCCAGCTCTCCAAATCCATCTAAATATTGCTTCATTGTCAAACTTTTTGCTCTTTCTACCCCCACCTTTAATGCTTCCCTAAAGGATGAACTGTGTATCATAAACACTATGATACTTTTATAAAACTTTTTATATAACTTTTATAAAATTTAGCAATCATCATGTAATTCATTTAATGAATTACAATAGCCATAATGTCACCTATACCGCATACTTCTTATTCCCTGCTCACCTTCAACATACTTCAAGACATTGGGAAGTTGCAACCCTTTTCCAAGCTTTATGGGTGATTTTGAAAATGCCCTAAGACATTCAATGATGAACCAAGAGACAATTCGATCCCCATTCCCAGGCCTCTCTCTAGGTGGCTTGGCATGACTTCAGCCATTTTGATTTGTTAAAAGAAAGTTCAGGAGTCACTGATTTCCCCATGAAAGTTTTTCATTACAGCTTCAACTAAAGGCTTCTAGTAGCCTATAGATGAGTTCTAAACATTTGGCCCTGAGAATGGTTTAGGCAGATTTTTAATTAACTAGTGTGTGGGGCAACCTATAGGATCCTTGATGACTAATATATCTGATCAACATAAAACCACTGATTTCTTACAACTGATTAAAAAAAATACTGTCAGATAAAGGAAGCTTGTTCTAGTTGCATGCTCCAGTCCCCAAGTGAGGCCTTCATATCTGGTTACCCATCAGTTTCCACTGCAATTCATGTGAGTGTTTTTTAGCTTATTCTGCATTTCACAGATGACCATATGTATTTTTCCTCTTGGTATCAAAACAGTTTTTTAAGTTAAAAATTCTTTGGCATATTAATATGCCCTAATAAATTGAGTACATATGTCTTTAAACCACAAACACAAATATTCCATTGCCCATTAAAGTTGTTGGTACATTTAATCTTATAATATTTTTTATTTTACTGTCATTAAAACTTGCCAACTTGTCTTTTGAAATCTGTACTTATGGAAAATTAATACTTAATGTAGAAATATAGAGCCTAGAGGTTGGTGGCAGAAGTGGGCTAGAGGATTTTAAAGAGAAAAGGAAAAGAAAGGGAAACTTGAAGTTTGGGTACCTTTGAATTTATGGCCACCTTAACAGAGTGGAAATGAAAAAGGTAAAGCACCACAGGAAACAAAGAATTTAGGACAGGAGAAATTGAAACTGGGAAAGATGCATAAGAAACAACAGAAAGGTTCAGAAGACCTGATAGAAAAAAAAGGGAAGCTGGTGAAACAGTTGGCAAAGATGAAGGTGAATGCCAGAATGAAAAGTCATTAACAGAAAGGAATAAAAATACAGAATTTCAAGAAGAGGCTACACACTACTCCAGTCTCTAAACTCCACCTCTATGTTCAGCAGCTCTTAATAATTTAACAATAGTTTTCACAGCCAGCAAACCTTATTAGACAGAGGAGAAGGGAGTCAGGAATGAAATTATTTACTTACTAGATCAATGCCACGATTTCAGTAGCTACTATTGCTCCTTTAATGAAAAGATTGATTCCAGACTTTGGCAGAAAATAGGTTTGCAAAAGCAATAACAGCTCTTTGGGCTTGGCGTGAAACCATGCCACTTACACCACTCCCTCTATCTATTATATTTTGCCAGACCAATTCCATGCTTAAAAAAGACAGGCAAGAAAAACTACTGCTTATCCAGGAAGACTTGTTCATATGGGCAACAGAGAGGTATGAATCTGAAAGTCAAGATTTAAACACTTTTTTTTTTTACTTTTTTAATTCACTCATGCAGTGAATACTTACTGAACTCCTAATACATGTGAAGTGCAGCACTAGTTTCTAGTAAGAAGGAAGGACTCACTGGTATTTAAGGAATCACAGTGGATTAATGCAGGGGTTGCAAACTGTCACCTCTGGACCAAGTCTACCCACTGCCTGTTTTTGTGAACTTTATTGGGTCACTTACTTACCTTTTGTCTATGGCTCCTTTTGTGTTACAATAATGGAGTTGAGAAATACAGCCAGAGCCTGGATAGCCTGCAAATATAAAAAATATTTATTATCTTGCTACTTACCAAAAAAGCTTGCTGACTGCTGGATAAATACAATTGCTATAATAGAGTTATACTGGAGTTCAACACATTTAGAAGGAGCCAGAGTTGTTAGTAAAGCTTCAAAGAAGACTTGATGTGTGGCATTTGATTTCAGTTTTAAAAGACATGAAGGAGTTTCTGGGCATGAAGAAGTGAGAGTCGTGCTTTGGGAACAGCAGTGACAAAGATAGGAGTGTGAAATAACTTGTGAATTTTAGAAATCTGCCCACTGTTTGTTGTGGCAGAGGCATAGGTTGGGGTGGGTGACTAGGAACAGGGGTTTGGGGCTAGTGTGGGCAGTAGGATGCAGATCATGGATGGAAGGATCTATTGAGAACCTCATGTATAGACCCTCACATGGCAAGACACCTCAAATTAGTGGTGCGTAATCTCTGCCCTCAAGAAGCCCAACCTCCTTTAGGATGCATGTGACTTATTAAATTAGCACAGAGTGAGATAGTTCCCCCAGGAAAGTCCAAGCCCAATAGAGTGGGGAATTAGAATGAGAAATCACATCTCACTGGAGGACAACATTAATGCATGTTAATGTTAACAGTGTAACTTGAAGGGTGGCTGCAATTGTTTGGAAGTGGTGGCGAGCCAGGTGGCACAGGCAGAGCTACAGCATAAAGAGCTATAGGCAAAAAGAGATGTTAAGAGGTTAGGGATGTGTCTTATGCCAGATTCCCTAGAAAACTGAATCGAAGGGAAAGCTTTGTGCTAATACTTTATTGCACAGTGCAAACTAAGAGAAGCAGGGGGAAGGCAAGGGTGAGGGAGAGGCAGAAGCAGAGCAAATAAGAGGTAGCATTTCCCCGCTGGCCAGAATGCAAAGCAAGCACAGCTGATTGCTGCAACTTCCTGGGTTCTCTGTGAATTCCTGTGTCTCAGAACTGCCCATATCAGAAGTAGAGGGAACCATTTATCCGTTGACTAACTCATTCCTTTGGGCATTAACATCCCTGCACTGCTAAGTTTTGTGACCCAGCCCTCCCTGTCCCTACTGGGAAAGCCTCATGTGTTCAGATGCCCATGTACCTCTTGGCCAGTCAAACAAACGACTTGGTTGTGGGGTTGGTAGCGGGGAGGAGTAGTAGGCACGATGACTCTACAAGGTGACAGTCATTCACTGTGGTCATTTCTGATAGCAATATCAATGATGGATGGGGCTGAGGTACTTCTTTGTTGAGGTCAATCCTATCTATTTATACATCTTTTAATCGAAGTAACATTAATTTGTAGTAATATATAAGTTGTAGTTGTAGAACATTATACTTTGACATCTGAATATTCTAATATTCTACATTGCATTACGACCACCACCAAAAGCCTAGTTTTCATCCATCACCATGCTGACCTGTTTTACCTGCTTATCCACCTCCCACTTCCTTCCTCTCTGGTAACCTCCAATATGTTCTTTGAATCTAAGAGTTAGTTTCTGTTTTGGTTTGGTTGCTTTCTTTAACTTTCACAAATGAGTGAAATTATATATGTATTTGTCCTTCTACAAACACAAGTCAAAGCCACAATGAGGTAACAACTCACAACTTTGACATTGGTTACTACCAAGAAGAAATAAAATGTGTTGATAAGGATGTGGGAAAGGGAACTCATTCTGTTGGTGGCAATGTACATGGTGCAGTACATTTCCATAGAAAATTATGGAGGTTCCTCAAAATGATTAAAAATAGAAATACCCTATGATCCAGCTGTTCCATTTGTGGGTATTTAACCAAGGAATATGAAAACACTAATTTAAAAATATATGCAACCTTAGGACTATTGCTTTGACCAGGTCTTGACTATTATTTATAATAGTCAAGAACTGGAAACAACCTAAATGCTGGCTGGAAACCAGTCAGCAAAAGACAGTGTCCCTTTAGAACGGATAGTGAAGTACAGTAAAGTCATAGTGTCTGGTTCCAAAATGCTGGGATCCCATTTCTACTCTTATTAGCGAGCATGTCTGCTTTCTCATCTTTAAGTAAGAACTCCGATACTTATCTCTTAAGGTTGTTGAAAGGATTAAATAATATTATGTAAGGTGCTTAGCATCATCTTTGTCAATGCTTATCATTATTATAAGACAACAATGTCTTGTAATTTTGAAATCCAAAAATCACTGAAAACTTGAAGTTGTTTTTATTAATCATTTGATGGCAAAACCTCACCTGGAGTTATTGCTTACATTACTTTTTATCTTTATCTCATAGTGAGAATTTCACATACTTCACTGTAGAAATTATTATAGGTTTAACTATGGGGTGATGAGGACATTTTATATTTTTGATATTTATGTTCCATGTTCCTAGTCTAAAAAACCAAAATTTCCAAATTCTGAAACACAGTTGTCAAAGAATTTCATGTGCTTGTATTACTTAGCACATCAAAGAATGATGTACTTGTGTTACTTAGAAATGCAACATAACCACACAGTGATTAACTTGGATTCCTCCTATCCATCCTACAATAAAAATATTTTAAATTCTCAGGATCTCTGAACTGCTTTCAAAACATACCCTGTGTCTTTCTGTGAACACAGAAAAAATGTCTTGGGTTTTTTTTTACATTTTTAACTAAAATAGAAAAATCCTAATATTCTCCCCACTGTTTTACTTCAATTTCAGTCCACTGATATAACATCTTATGATAACATTATGGCACATAGATTTTTAGGTCCTAAAATATTTTTAAGGATTCTATTGAAATCAAATACTTTCACTCATATGTGGCAGGCAAAGAAACAAAACAAGTGAACCAACAAAACTAAAACAAACTTTTAGACAATAAGAACAAAACAGTGGTTACCAGATAAGAAGAGGCTGGGTAATTAGTGTAAAAGAGATGAGCTATATGATAAAGGAAAGAAACTAGAATTCCAGGCATTGAGGGGGATACAGTACAGTTGACCTTGGAATAATGCAGAGGAGACTGGTACCCACCCCACACAGCCAAAAATCCACCTTTGAAGCAGATACTTGCAACTGGAGTTCACCACAGAGGCCATAGGAGGTAGCTCTAGAATTATCGCAATAGTACAGTGGGCACCGCAGTTAAGAGTGCACCTTCCATCTTTACCTCAACAGATACCCAACAATAGAGATTAGTAATTCAAAGGGATCATTTTTATATCGGGACTTGGGGGCCTCCCTGGGTGGCGTATAAGCAGTGCACAATGAAGCAAACCACAGCCACTGCAGCATGAGTTCCATCCCTGCTTCCAGCCAGCGGCAGACCTCTCCTGCTGTGCCTGCTGCTCCCCTCAGCAGTGTACTTTTGTTGATCTGCCTGTTCTGCTCCCCGCTCTCTGTGGTGACTCCTCTCACCCCCCACACCTGTGGCCTGTACCCCAGTGCTTGTATGCATAAATAAATAAATCTTTAAAAATATATATATTGGGACTTGGGGTAAATAAATGTAACCATCCAACAAATAAAGAACGAATAAAAAAAATACATAACCTTATTGAAAAAAAGGAAACTTAGAAATTATTGATGGCCTATGTTGGGGTTTAGGTAGGCTACATTTATTCACATTTCTCTTAACTGTGAGCAGAGCCATGTATGATGTATATCTGTGTGCATTAGGTTTGAAGAAAAGATTTATGCATATGACAGTGATAAAATAGACTATTATCTACATATACTTAATACATTCATGATATACCTAACACTTATTTATTTATTTATTTATTCATTCATTTATTTATTTATTGGTTACATCATTTGTAGTCCCCAGGGAGTACCCACCACCATTTCACCCGTGCACCATCACCTCAGTCCCTTGTGCACCCTCTGGCCTCTTCCCCGTCTTTG
>JAGFMF010011709.1:15746718-15790456 GCA_019455555.1 Galemys pyrenaicus
CATTCTTACCGGTGTGAGGTGGTACCTCATTGTGGTCTTGATTTGCATTTCCCTGACTAAGAGGGATGTTGAGCATTTTCTCATGTGTCTATTATCCATAACACTTACTTTTTTATATATATTTCTAGGTTTATGTGAGATTCTTCAAATTGTAGCAAAACCCCCCAATTTCTCTCTCTCTCTCTCTATATATATATGTATATGTATATATGTGTGTATATATATATATATATTTGAACATTTATTTATTTATGCATACAAGAACTGGGTTACAGTCCAGAGATGTGGGGGGGGGGTGAGTCACCAGAGACAGAGTGGGGAACAGAACAGGCAGCTCGACTGAAATGCACTGTTGAGGGGAGCAGGATGTGAGATAGGAGAAGTCTACTGTGCCATGTGGGTCACCTTCCTGGCTAAAGATCGAACTTGTGCTGCAGTGGCTGAGGATAGCTTCAAAGTGCTATCACTTCACCCCTTGCCCCACCAGGAAGGCCCTGAATTTTATCTTGTAAAGAAGTTGAACACTGATATTTTCTATGAATTTACCTTTGGTTCAGTCCCCCAATTTTTACAGTTACTCATATATCAGATCATACATCGCACACGTCTCAAAAGAAGTCTAACATGAACACTTCCGGGCTAAGAGATGCCTTATGACTAGTAAAAACAATTATTATGAGGGGAGAGACCGTAGTAGGGCTACAGCATTAGATGTAGAATTGTGACCCCTTTAGTCAGTCTTTACAGTGAGTGCTCTTTGTGAATTCACTAAAGGTAAGAACTTACGAAATCTATACAATGTGAGGATGATTGATGGCCTATGTTGGGGTTTAGATAGCCTAACAGAGTACATTATTCTGTTTCTTGCCTGAGTTCTGTACCAAGAAAGACAAGAATTAGGTAGATTAAAATCCTCGGTTTGGTACTAAATGGAGGTATTGGAAAATGTGACTTGTATATAAGGCAAAAATGGGCTTCTTAATACTTAACCCTGAGGGGCCTCCCTGGTGGCGCAGTGGGTGAAGCAACGCACTAGGAAGCAAACCGCAGCCACTGCAGCACGAGTTCAATACCTGCTGCCGGCCAGGGAGGGAACACACATGGCACGGCAGATCTCTCCTGATACGCCCGCTGCTCCCTTCAGCAGTGTGTTTCGGTTGATCTGTCTTTTCTGCTCCCCACTCTATCTCTGGTGAATCCTCTCACCTCCCGCGACTCTGGCCTGTTCCCCAGCTCTTGTATGCATAAATAAATAAATCTTAAAAAAAATTACTTAACCCTGGGAGTGAATCTATGATCACCCAGTGCCAGGGACTTTTGGTCAACCACAGAACCTTCTACATAAAAGACTAGATGACTCACTAGATGGCCAAAAAGAGAGAATATTTTCCTGAAATTAGGTAATTCTAAGAGAAGAAGGAATATGGAAAGAGCTTAGTCATACATGACCTGTTTGTGAATCAGATCATTTAATCCCCTTCCCATGAGGAAAAGTTAGTGAGGGTAGAGAGGAAGTCAAGCATTACACTGATTGATGTTCTTCGTCATGGAAACATGAATCAAGGGTAAAATGCTATCACTCAATAGTGCATCACGGTCTTCATATAGTAATAGAAAAGGCATGATCAACATTTACTTCAGCCCTTCTGCCCTTGCCCTATCCATATAAGGGTACATATAGGTGACCTAAAATCAAGAAATTATCTTCTAGAGAAAAATCTGAAGAATATTCTCTGAAAAACCTTTGTACTAATTGAAAAAAAAATGCTAAGTATCGGTACTAACTCAAGCTCTCCAATTTAGGGACTGAGCAATGGAGCAATGTTTTCATACTTTATGTTTAGACTCAAATTCTCAATGGTACAACCCTGATCTGTAGTCTATATAACACCTATATTTCTTTGTCAAGGTGCCACTGGCAAAATTTGACTCAGGGTTCGGAAAAGGAGTTTTTACCAGGGTTCATCAAAGAGACATATGTTTTGGGGCCTCCCTGGTGATGCAAGGGATTAAGGCGTAGCACTATAAAGCTATCGGTAGCCACCACAGCACAAGTTCGATCCCCGGCCAGGGAGGGTACCCACATGGCACAGCAGACCTCTCCTGTCTCACCTGCTGCTCCCCACAGCAGTATATTTCAGTTGAGCTGCCTGTTCTGCTCCCCACTCTGTCTCTGGTGAATCCTCTCATGCCCCCTCCCCCCGCATCTTTGGTCTGTACCCAGTTCTTGAATGCATAAATGAACTTAAAAAAAAAGACACATGTTCTGAGTGAGTGTGGAACACAGCACCGTCTGACTACTGCATTACATCTCATTCTCCCAGTCTAGCCACAGCTGTGATAAAAAAATGGTAACAATGAGTTTGATTTCTGCTCTTTCTTTTCTCCTTTGACATCAAAACCACATCAACAAAAACCCAAAGCAGAACGTCAAATCCAGTGGAAGATAGATTCACCTTTATTTTCTAGGAAATACCAGCATTCTCACCTTAGTTGAAATATCTCAGTCAACATCCACATCATATAAGTGAGGCTATTACCATAGAAGGTTATTCACTCTGTAGTACAATGGAGATTTATCTACAAGCACTGCATGCCCCCCATTTTTGTGGAAATAGTCTTTTCTTTTACTATAGAGATGAGAATGGGAGGCCACACTGTAAAAGGGAAGTGAAAAATTTAGTAGATTTAAAGTACTAGCAAAGCCAATGTGTCAAGTATGACTGAAAATCACAAGTAGTATTTCTGGAAGCATTAACAGAGAAATAGCATGATCAGAAAAGAAGTTCTTCTCCAAGATTGTTTTCTTACTCATTCCTATAAAGTGGACATATGAATTAACACACAATTACACATGACGGGCCTGTCATTATAAAGGCATTGCTATGTATTTTGATGATCCTATTCTCTATTCAGATTGACTCTATAAAGTCCCCTTAATTTGGTTACATAAACAGAATTTTTGCTCTTTAAAATACTGTTGTAGTACTTTAAGCATATAACTACTTTACTGGTAGTTTCCAGTTCTTGACTTCTAGAAATTCTACAGTCTTCTACATCTTCCTTCTTCTATTTCCTAGAGAAATGAGTTAGTGGATGTAAACTATTCAGTTTAGGGCATGGAGAATAGACTAGGTTCAACAATTAGGAACTACTAAGACCTGTTTGCCGAATCCAGGTGCATCTCAGATCTTGAGATAATCCTGATAAGAGCAAGAAGCATGTTAGCAGTCTTGCCCTCTCTCCTTCCACCCAATGGCCCAAGAGACTAAGCTTCATTTCTCAGACTAAAATCTGACCAGTGTCTGGACTATGTTTTTTTTTATTATTATTATTCATTTTGAGGATCCTTTTCAAATGCTTTGATTCTTTTTTAATGTATATTTATTTCATCATTCTTCATAGCTGTACAATGTATGATTTCCCAGTAAAATTCCCACCACCACTTCACCCGTGCACCACCACCAAGGTCCCTTGTGCTCTTCACACCACTGTCCTGATCCTTCTCTCCTCTCCTCCCCTACAGAGTATCTCTGATCTATAGTTGCCTGATGATTTTGACTTTTACTTTATTATCATTACTTTTTTTTCTCTTGATCCCTTATTTGGTTCCTTTACATTCCTCCTATAAGTGAAACCATTTGATACTTTTCTTTTTCTTTCTGGCTTATTTCACTGAGCATAATCCCTTCCAGCTCCATCCATGCTGTTGTGAATGGCATCAGTTTATCCTTTTTTGATTGCTAAGTAATATTTCATGGTATAAATATACCATATCTTCTTGATCTAGTCATCTATTTTGGGGCATTTATGTTGTTTCCACAGCTTACCTATTGTAAACTGTGCTGAAATAAACATAGGGTTACAGGTGTCCTTTTGAGTTAATGTTTTTGTGTTTAGTAACCACCATACATCTTCCCATAGTGCTTGGACCAATTTGCATTCCTACCAGCAGTGTAGGAAAGTTCCTTTTTCTCCACATCCTCACCTGACATTTGTTGCTAGTTTTTTTAATATGTATCATTCTCACTGGTGAAAGGTGGTACCTCATTGGGGTTTTGATTTGCATTTCCCTGATTACAAGTGATGTTGAGCATTTGTTCATATGTTGGGCTATGACTGATGGATGTCACATGCCCTCTGTCATCTTAAGGACATCATGACTTAGAATCCCATGTACCAAGATTAGCGCTGGGCATCTGGAGGGCCCTTTGCTATAATGACCCTTAACTATAGATTTTCTCTTTCTCTATTTTATGGATCCTAGCCATTGGTTATTTTTATTCCCTCCTTCACTATAAGTTTTATCAAAGTTTAGTTCTCTTTTCCTTGTATTTCTACCTAATAGGGAGCTATGTGTCTGGATATACCTAGAGTCAACAGCAGTTCACTTTTCCCAGCTATCACTGATCACTGGTATCTCGTTCCTTCTGCTACTGACCAGTCAGACACTGAAAGTGTTTGAATCAGTTAGTTCTCTATATCTCTGGGGGTTTCTGTGCCTAAAATATCCCACCCACGTCATCTGTATCCTGGTAACATTCATGCTTTGGAAATACGGTTTCTAATCTCACAAAAAAATATGCCAGTGACTTGCTTCTCATGTCACTGTTCTACAGCAGCACTAATTTTCCAGAGCAGGCTACAGACGGACTGATCCCCAAGTACAAGGCGTGTGGCTAGAACACAGAGAGGTTGTAAAGTTCATCAGTCAGAGATGCTGATGAGTTGAATCTTAGTCCCTTGCATCCAAATGAGCTGAGGAATTGATTGTATTTTTGCTTTGGTTTTTAGAATCACAATTCCTTCAATATTTTATTTGCTAGATTTATTTTCCTTTTTTCCTCTGAGCTCAGGATTTCTGTGTGAGACGGAATAAGAAAATTGCAAACCCCTTCAGGCCACAAATCAGGAATTGCTTCAATTACTTCTTTTCTTGATGAAGCCCAGGATATAGGTCCTGACAAAGCCATATCAGCACTTTTTCTGTTTTCCTTCCAGAACAAATTGCCAGCAGGATTCCTGTTTATGAGGGTAGGAATTGCTTGTACAAATTTCCCATAAGGATTCTGACAGAAGCTTCTCTCTACTAAGGCAAAGGGCTCCCTGTATCCCTGATTTTGGGCACGCAGCCAGAATGACTCTGCGATCCCTTATGCCTACCAAGATGCCTTTCCCCAGAACTGTACAATCTGATTTGTTTGAGAAACACTGTTCATTTCTGTAATTATCTCAGAAGGAAGAAGTCTAAATCTGTGTAATTGTGGTGTTCATGCATATTGAGGATTTTCTTGAGGTTGGGTGTCAGCAGGATGCCCAGGCAGGGACTGAATGGTAAATGGGATGCTGAGGCCACAAGCAGGGTGAGGTGGAGGAGGCCTCCATAATCACACGCTAAGGCCCCATTCCATGCTGATCAGTGTGGCTGTGAGAGGCTGGGAAGAAAAGCAGCAGCAGCAAGAGCAAGGCCAGCTGCCTTCCTAAGCTACTTCACTGTCTCTTATTATTTTGTGTGTGTGTTTTACATTATTTTTTATGGAGGTAATACTGTTTAACAACACATTTCTGTGTCGCATGTGATTTAGGAAGACAGGTTTACACCTCTTCAGATTTATGTTACCACACCACACCCACTACTAGAGAATGTCCAGTCCTCCACTTCAGTCTATTTGGTCCCTCCCCACGCCCCTTTGCTCCTAACTCCCCTTTCTCCACTTAGTTAGCTCGGTTCTGTAGTCCAATATCAAGGGTTTGTTTTAGTTTCACTTTGCCTGTTCTTGTTTCTTTTGTTTTGTCTGTGCCACATATGAGTGAAATCACCCAGCATTCCTTCTGACTCATTTCACTTAGCATCATCCCCTCCAGTTCCATCCATGTTGTCAATATTTCTCTGGAAGGAATCTGTGTTGTGTCTCTCCTATTAGGGCCTGACAAAAATTCCAACCAGCATCCTCTTCTGTCACACCTGTAACACCATCAGCTCTCATCATGTTACCTGATACGAACCAGCTCTTGAATTTGAATGTGTTTGGCAGGGGAGAGGGGAGCATAGGCACAGGGGAGTTACATTAAGTTGAAATAGCACCTTTGATAACACCTTAGTGGACTGTCCATCTGCACTGTCCTTTGCAACATTCTTATCTAAGAGCTAGTACCATAGGCCCTTTCAGTTCAAGGCACCTTGATTGCTATCCTGGCCCTTCCCATTATGATAATCACATTTCCATGACCTCTGAAGGTTCAGTGCTGCCATTTAACCTTGCTACTCTGAGATCATTTCATAACCCACTGATTACCTCAGACTAGCATATTCTACTATCATACCAACAGGTGGAAGTCTTATTGAGTTTCTAAAATCTGCTCGCCAGTGGGTCCTTCATTCTGACCTTGGTAAAGAGTATTTATGGGTTCTCCCAGGGACTAGTCAGCTAACGGGGTTTTCCAGTCTCATATAATAAACCCACTCTAACATTTTCAGCTCCCTCAGCTTTTTGGCTTCTTGTTCAATTTTCTGTATGACAGTGCTGGCATTTCTACCTCATTTACTGTGTACTGTCCTTGTATGCAGCCTTCAAGGAATCCAACAATGAGTTAGAGCTGCTTCCAGATCTTTTTGCCAGAACAATAAATCCTGGGATTGTTTAGACCATGCAGAGACAAGATCCATATTATTGGTCTCAGCCAAACAGGTTGAATGGTAGAGGATCTGGAGGAGACAAAAACATCATCTTTGGGTAAGACCTTTTCAAGGTGTTTAGGCCATGGGAGTTGCCCTTCTCTATTAAGGTGGGAAAGGTTCCTTCTGTCAAGCTGGAGTTTTCAGGAGAATGTAGGGGTTTAAGATTCTCATGTACTTCAACTTATTGGTTGAGAGAGGGAGTATGAACTGGCCTTCTCTTTCTGGCTCCACATGAATGGAATGCATGCTTCCTCTATTCAGCCTGCTACTGTGTCCAAGAACACCTGGAAGAGCAAAAGAAAAAAGGGATGGTGTGTGCTTCAGGTGAGATGCTGCTGGCCAAAGACCATAACACCTGTCTGTTGGAATCATAGTCAGAAATGAGGCCATGGGAATGCTAGAGAGGTATTTGCAATAATAAGTAGGACAAAGAAAAAACTGAGGAAGAGGATTTGCCTAAGTTTAATAAATTTTCTAAGATGAAGCACCTAGCACTCTGTCGAGAGTCCTTTTGATTCTAGATATCCTCTTTTAACCACTATTACTTTTTCTGGGAAAATCAAACCACAAATACAAACTCAAACAAAATACAAGCATTTTGACACTCATGTGGGAGTACAGCACTTAGTTCAGCAGTCATCTTTGTTTCCCAAAAGAATATAGTTGCCTAGAAAGCTGGCCTCAAATCTCAATGACTTCTGGAAGTTCAAAGCCTGATAAGCACTTGTATTATAAGGTGAAATCCCCTGGGTAAATCCATGGACTTTATAGCTTTCCTAATTAAGTCTAAGTATGTGTTCTTTGAACACTAAACTTAGTACTCCAGAGTCTTTTTCTTGCAGTTAGTTACTTTTTCAGAAACTTCATTCCACGGTCTCTTGCATGAGACTCCTCATCTTGCAAGGATCAGCTCAAGAGCAATCTTTATCTGAAGCAGCACAGCCCACCCTCTCAGCCTGTCACCCTCTACCAACTCCTGCTTTATTTATAACGCCATCATGGCTTCACAATTTGGTATTTGTTTAGAAACTTACTGTTTGACTCCCTCCCTAAAACACGAACCTCTGCAGGACAGCACACTATCCTACTACCATGTGTCCCTTGTTCTTAAATTGTGCCAGGCACATAGGAGACACTGCAGAAATATCTGCTGAAAGAATAAATGAAAGTCACTAAATACGTGATCGTTTTCTTCTGAATGCTTATGTCTGGCTTTCCAGGTATTACCAAGTCACTCAGAGACTGGGGGTCTGGTAGCACGGGTGGATCTGAGCCCGTATCAACAGAGCAGTAGCGCAGAATGTAGAACAGACTTTATCCTCCATGAGATGCATTTCCGTGTAAATCTGACAAAATATTGAGCAATTAGACCATGGAGCACATTACTAAATGCATAGACAGAAATGCAGACGCTTAGTAAAGAACAGCAGCCTTTTAGAAATGCAGTGCCAACTCTTCATTCGTTTCTTCCTCTGAGAAAGTGTTGGGCAACTCTTGTTCATTAACAGGTAATACTGCGCGTGTTCATAGGAATGAGATGCAGAGCTGATTTGCCAGCTACAAGGTTCAGCGTATTCTTCCGTGCCTTCCTTTTTAAAACCATTCCCACCATTGGGCCTCCCTGGTGGCGCAGTGGATTAAGCAATGCACTGTGAAGCAAACCGCAGCCACTGCAGTACGAGTTCAATCCCTGCCTCCGGCCAGGGAGGGGACCCACATGGCGCAGCAGACCTCTCCTGCCTGGCCTGCTGCTCCCCTCAGCAGTGTATTCCAGTCCATCTGCCTGTTCTGCTCCCCGCTCTGTCTCTGGTGAATCCTCTCACCGCCCTGGACTCTGGTCTGTACCCCAGCTCTTGTATGTATAAACAAATAAATCTTTAAAAAAAATTTTAAAAATTAAAAATAAAACATTCACACCATCTTTGACATTACTTGCTTGAAATGATTGGCTCTTTTAGCTTTCTACACTGGTTTTATCTCACATTTAGACCATGTGCTTCGTGAATACCATTGAAATCTCATCGACGTCTTCAATGAAGAAGTTAGCCCAAGCCTCTTTAGCTCTCTGAAATCCAGTTGAGACTCTGGAGTTCACTTTCATCAAATAGGGATGCAGTTTGTCTTGATAAACAGATGAACATTTAAATATTAAAATCCACGTGGTGATCAGAACAGTTAAGTCATCACTCACAGACAACCTTTTTCTACGAGCGATAAACTTAATGATCATGTTATTTGTGGGGATATTTCATAAGGTCAAGAGCAAGAGTTCCAATCCAGACTGCCACTCATGAAATAGAATACAGGACTTAGCCTCTTGAATTTTCAACCCCATCATATATTAAAGAATGGAATAAGAAGCAGCATCTATCTCCTGAGGCTGTGACAATGAACTGAACACGGGCCAGAGCCCTTCGCCTAGCATCTGACCATAGAAAGCAGTTGATAAATGTTAGTTAGCTCTTAATGATCATGTTCATATTCTGCTCAGAACACCTTCCCTTATTGCTCTATCAGGGAATCTTTCATTCTTCAAGACTATTCAAGTGTTTGGCTCTGTTTGCCCACAGTGGCCTTAGTCACCCTCCTCGCTCTGCACCATTGTTCATGCTGCCATGCTGCTGAGGCTATTGCTATTCATGCTCGTGTTGTGGGGACTAACCCACGAGAGTATTCAATAAATCCCGACTGAATGAATGCGTGCCCTCTGCATACAACCCTTGACCTCAGTGGAATCCAACAACAGTCTATTGCAAGGTGAGATTTCTGAAGCCCTAAATTGCCAACGAAATTACTGTTTTATAGGAACAAGAGAAACACAGAAACACACAGGAAAACCTCCACATTCAATGCCTGGATCAACTCTACTTGTTACCTGGATTTTGTATATGTGGCAAGTCATCACAGTTTTCAACCCTAAAGTCCAAATCTTAACATGGCTGTTGTGTTTTGAAAAATGTTGGCCCTGGAAGTAAAGACAGATGCAGGGCCCAGTTTTAGTAAATGTTTCTGCTTGAAATGTGGAAAACAGTTTCAGAGAAAAAACTCTGGTAGATAATTAAGACAAGCATTTTCTACAATACCTGCCGCTAACAGCTGCCTAGAGTTCATTTAAAATAATTCCCTTAATATTTAATTTAATCAATTGATCACCTGGCTAGCCTCCTTCATCCTAAATCTATTCTCCTGGGCTGTTGTAAGAACCTCACATGCTTAGAAACCCATAAAATTCCTCCTTCCCCTCAATGTTCAGTGCCAAATGAAGACGATATGACCTTGAGGGCCCTTCCAAGTCTGAAATTCTATGATTCTGTGATTTCCTCAACCACATAAAATGTTATTAGTTTTCATTATTCACACCAGGATAAGAGAGGCCATCTTACCCATTCAGGAGAAAATTGTGAAACTGTTAAAAAAAAAATCTGTTGAGTGGTTCAAAAAGAGACAGCAAAAAACTCTTCAAATTATGCAGCTATAGTAGTTTTGCCAAGAGGAGGATTCCAGAAATTCCCAGCAAAAATTACAGGGATTATTGAAGCCAAACTTATTTCTCTTATACCATCTTGAGATAAACTCCCTTTCCAAACGCTCAGGTAGCCTGTTTTGTGTACTTCTCATTTTGCCCCTCTTTGTTGTATAAAAGAATAAATAAATGGTGAACAACAAATAAATCTGACAAATAACTGAGATCTCTGTTCTTCTTTGTCTTCCTCTCCTTCCCTGAGAGATTTTACCTCTGACAGTATCCCTAAGACTCATTACGAGTCATCTCACCGCCTCTGAGATATTTGCTCTCAGAGGATGTGAACCCTTCAGGGAAAGTTGCCTCTGGCTGAGGTACAGGCTGTGTACCTCACAAGTGATTTAGTTTTAGCTGAGAAAGCACTCCCCAAGTGAACACCACCTCCTTTCTGGCTATTCCACAGCCATTGCAACTCTACATACATTCCTTTATTTCTTCCTTCCTTCTTTTCTTCATTAACACAGTTGTTCCTTAAGTGGAGTTCTATATTAATCAACCCAGGATATTTTACTTGTTACAGTATCAAATGTTATTTATCATTTTAATAATGATAAATTATGTTTTACACAAGCGAAAAGTTGTATTTCCGCCTCTACCATCTTCTTCCACCTTATATTAGCAGGGTGTCATAATAAAATATAAAATATATGTACTTTTATAGGCCATAGTTGACATCCCAATCATGAACTTCTTATTATCTGTCAGGTCATTTGCTTAGCTTTTCTTATAGTTATCATGTTGATTTCCACAATAACTCCATGATAAGTCATTATTTGTTGTTTCTCACTGACAAACTCTGGCAAGAGAAGATCTTTCCTTATTCCTCATTTTCTAATAGCCAGTGTCTGGCAAATATAGGTGATAATTTGTTCATGGGAGCATTCATTTAAAACTTATCTGTAGCCCCCCCCCTCCCCATGAGCCAGGCATTATGTTATCCTTTGGGAATGAAGTTAAGTACAAGGTAAACCTAGTCCTTCTTTATAGAGTCTGTGCTCTAGCAAACAAGGGAATAAATGTTTGATGAGTGAATAAGTGAAAGTAGGGACTAAAGTTAAGAGCAGTTAAGAGATTTTTTATTAGTAATAGAATTAAGACCATACCCAACTCTGAGTCATTCCAAATCTATACTTCTTCCATGATATTTTATATAGAACAATCTTATTATATCAGTAGATAATTACATATATATATATCTACAGATACAGGACAGAGTACATGGCTTCAAGGAGCTCAAGTCTAGAGAGAAGGGTAAAAGGTTTGTGATGTGGAAGGCAAGAAACTGAATACTTACAATGTAAAGTATTGACATTTAGTGAATCCCTGTTTTGTCCTATGTATTATTTGAATGACTTTGTAGATATTGACTCTTTTAAGTCTTAGAACAATCTTTAGGGAAGATAGCATTTTATTCCCATTCACAGGTAATGAAAAGTGGCATAGAAAAGCTTAGTTTCCAAAATGACCCATCCAGTAAAATGGTAGAACTTGAATTCAGAGAATCTGATTCAATCATGTATGTTCTTATAATAGTATAATATTTCAAAGTGACAGAATATAAACTCTTTGGATTCAAAGAAAGAAAAAAAATTGTCCTCCATCCCTGATATCTGTCTTTTGAACTTTACTGAGGTATACTTAATATACATATTTAATTTTAATTATTTTGGACATATCTATACACCCATGAAACCATTTCTTCAAACAAAGATAATGAACATATCTATCGGTCCCAAAAGATTTCTTGAGTTCTCTTGTGCTTTAAAGAACATTGAATGTTGTACCAACAAGAAGGCTTTCTGACTCTCATATTTAGGTTTTTTTCTTTGGTTATTAATGATCATGATCTGGTGACTTTCTTATCTTTTTCCAGGGAATCAGTAAAGTTTGGCAATAGTTTAATAACAGCCACCTAATCCCACGGTCCTTATAATTTCTACTTCCTCTTTGTTTCTCAAATGACAGATACCTTACAGCAATTAATGCATTCCCACCTACCATTACATACCACCCCTACTTACCACCAGAGAAACTTTTGCAGTGCTAACTTTTACACCACCACCCACCAGTAATGGAGTCCATGGCTAGTCAACTGACTCCAGGTGATCCAACTCCAATATTTTATATTAGCATCTGTAAAATCACTTCTTGTCAACCATCACAGGTTATATTCTCAAGGAAGTATACTCTGAAATAGTGTACTAGATATATTCTTAGAGAATACTCTTTATCAACACCTCTAGAAGGGAGGTGAAGGAATCGGGATTGAACAGAAAAAGCAATTCAGTCAACTCCACAGAAAGCTCTGGAGCTGAGACAGAGTTGTCCTGAGTATTCTCCCTTTCAATTAGTGTAGAGGGGTTTAAGTGGTACATTGTATCTACCTGACTGTTTATTCTTCCCTTTGTTTGATGCTCATTTATGTTCTAGTAGTCACCCATCTACTAATTGATTTGAAATGTTTTCCTTAAATGTGTTTTAACTGATATACTTTGCCTCTTATATATCTTTTATTTCTTTGCTTTCAAAAAGTTTCCCTAGTTGCTTCTTATTTGGATGTATTTGCTTTCTAGAGAATTCTTTATAAAAATTGCAAATTTGTTTCTATAACCTTGTTTCCATATATATATTAAATCATTGTTAATTTTTGTGCAATCTTTGCCTTCTCCTCTCAGGTGTAGTCCCCATAAAATTTCTACCATCAATTCATTTGTGCACCATCACCATAGTCCCTTGTGCTCTTCTCTCCCCTGTTATAATCCCTCTCCCTCCCCATCCCTAAAGAATGTCTCTGCTTTATAACTGCCTGTTAATTTGGGTTTTTAAAAATTTATTATTATCATTTTCCCTGATCCCTTATTTGGTTCCCCTATATTCCTCCTATAAGTGAAATGATCCAATATTTTTCTTTTTCCTTCTGACTTATTTGATTGAGGATAATCCCTTCCAGCTCCATCCATATTGCTGTGAATGGCATGAGAGCCTCTTTTTTTTGATTGTGGAATAGTATTTCATTGTGTATATTTATCACATATTCTTGATCCAGTCATCTATTTTGGGGTGTTTGGGTTGTTTACATGTCTTACCTATTATAAATAATGCTGCAATACACATAGGGGCACTGGTATCATTTTGAATTAATGTTTTTGTGTTTTTTGGGTAGATTCCTAAGAACAGAATTGCTGGGTCATATGTTAATTTCATTTTTAGTAGTTCGAGGAACTGCCATACAGCTTTCCATAGTGGTTGAACCAGTTTGCATTCCCACCAGCAGTGTAGGAAAGTTCATTTTTCTCCACATCCTTGCAAATATTTGTTGCTGTAAATTTTTTAAATATGCACCACTCTCACTGGTATAAGATGGTATCTCATTGTGGTTTTGACTTGCATTTCCCTGATTATAAGTGTTGATGAACATTTTCCCATATACCTATTGGCCATTTGCATTTTTCCTTGGAGAAGTATCTTTTTGGTTTTTCTGCCCATTTTTTGATTGAATTGTTTACATTGTATAATCTTGTTTCTTAATGTATAGTTTGACTGGGTCTGAAATCTTTCACTCACTTTCTTTTCTTGAATTTGCTTTGTTTTTAAAATATTTTTCCATTATTAGCTAGCTTTCTATGTTTCTGTAGAGAAATGTTATACCAATTTCATTGTTTTTTTTCTATATATTTATAAATAACATGCTTTTGTTTTGTTTTTGACTGTATATATGGAGGATTTTGTTTTTTAAAGTCTAATAATTTATTAGTGTATGAGTCAGAGACAACTAATCCAGATCAGATTAATTTTCACTACATAATGGGTCTTTTTAATATGTGGGAATAGGCCTTTCATTTCTTAAAAAATAAAATATTGTTCTGTTACATTGTTTTGTTTTCCTTCTCAGAGACTTCAATTATATGTATATTGGATCTTCTTTGCTTATACCAAGTATTTTCTTTTGAGTCTTTTTCTTTCTTTCTTTTCTTTCCATGCTTTTGGCTCTTTTCATCCTGTCAGCTATTTAGTAGACCCTTTTAATTTTCAATTCAATGTTCCTTGTTCAGACAATTGGTAATGTCTTCACTTTTAAGATTAAGTTGACTTTTCTTAATATTTTTTTCTGAATTAGTTAGGAATTTTACATATTTCTACTTTGTCCCCATTTCTGAATTTTATGTTGCTTACTTGAGGTGTTTATTTCACATGTGAAAATTTCTCATTTTTAGATGTCTGATTCAGATGGAGATATTAAGCTACATTTTTTTCCTACTTTATGGTTGACATTTTGAAGAGCTTTAAACAGCTAATTTATTTTAATTCTCATTTGTCTCTTTTTAGTATACATTTGTCTGGATATTATCTATATTTGCTGTTTATTTTGAATGTCTAATTTTCCAGGCCAACTGTTATATGCATACAAAAGCAAAATTTTGAGAGGCTTATTGATTTCCTTTGTTCAAGACTACCCTCTTCTGTTAGCATTGTTGAAGTGCAGTTTTATTGTTTTTGTGTAGAAAAGGTTTATGTCTATCCTGTATTGTGATTCATTCTCTCTCTCTCTCTCTCTCTCTCACTCACACACACACACACACACACACACAGAGAAAATCTTCATTTCCTGATCCCCATTTGCCTTCATCACTAAGACTCAGGGATCATGCCCCCTTCTCAAGTTGTTTCATTCTCCATGGTTTTGCTTTCTAAATCTGCTGATCTGGGTTCTACTTACATTCAAATCCCTTCATCTTAATTTTCTTATAGCCATCACTTTGATCTAAGAATTTTTTTCTCAGTGTTCTATAATTCACCGTGGGCTTTCATTTTGGGGGGTAATTCTATTTGGATCCTGTCTCCCCTATGAACCTTGCCATATGCCTTCTTTCCTTTGATCTCTTTTCTACCTGTGCCTGACTTCCCAAACTGGATTTTTAAAAAACTCAACTTGCAATGTTTTAAGCTCATAGTATTATTACATTTTCTGTTCCTTAGAAATGCAGAAAGCACAGATTATAGATGATTTAATTTGCTCTTCTTATTTGTCCAGATGAGTTTTGTGGGAATGTGTGAAGAGAATCAGATTTAGGAGGCCACCATTATTCTATGTCAAATAATAAAACCTGATGATTAAAATTTAAGAATTAAGCAGAAGGGTGTCAGAAATAGGATTTAAAAAGATAAAGCTTGTGACAGAGCTCAGAGATATGTTTGACTACCCATTTTCACCTTTCAGATAAAGATAAAAAGAGATGAGCTGTTTTTTTTCTTTACTTAAGTATAAGCAATCCTTTAGGGAATCTGTTTTACTCATCACATCCATCTTAACCTCACTCTGGTTCACAGAGGTGAGACAGAGAATTAATCACTAGTAGGTTTTCCTGAGTAACAGTACTTCTGTCTTTACACCTCACTGGGAAGTTTCTCACCTGTGTACTTTTTCTCTACCCAGGACAGATTGTCCCTAATTCTCTCAAACCATTTTGATGAGTGAATTTTGACTCACTTAGAATTTCTTTAACTATCAGCTCTTTCAGGAAGTGTTCTGAGATTTTCTGCAAACTGAATCTTTCCTCTGTGCAACTAGGACAAGCCATACACATTCCCATATGAACCTGACATGCTTGTATTTTTCTGCTTGTATGTTTCCAACTATAAAATACAGATGCTTCATTTTTGTATTTCCCAGTGTACCTCACAGAGCCTGATATTTAGTAAATGTTCAGTAAACATTCATGAGATAAATTTGCAGATAAAGAAAGGAATGTAACTGTTCTGTAAGTGCCTGTACTCTGCATAATCCCAGTCTAGGCAAAAAGGTCAACCTCCTTCACATTTTTAGAGTTGGGGGGGTCATATGCCTCTACAGAAGTTTCCTATGCATGTGCCCCTGCATCCAGGAACAGCGAGACATAAACATTACCAGCCCCGCCCTTTCCCCCCCCCCCCCCCCAGCCTGGAAGCACATTTTGTTGACTATGCTCACAGGTGATCTCCTTTATCTTCTTGTCTCTATCCAGGTCCCACCTAGGGACACACAAATATGACTTTTATATATATAACTCAATAGGAAGAGCAAATATACCACCAAAGTCTGAAGAAAGAAATTTTCCCTTCAGATAAGACAGATAAAATTCAAATAGACTGGTTTTCTGCCTTTCTAGTTTTGATCTTAAATAGTATTTCAGAAGAGTATTTAATAGTGAAGGACTACCCACTTTTGTCTATAGACTACAATATCTGGAATTCAAATTTTGTTCTTATTTTCTTCTCTAGAGAGACATGAAATTCTGAGTTACTGAAGCATAGAATTTAGCACTCAAAGAGAACTCATGATTAGCTAATCTTTGCATTTAATAGGCAAACAGTAACTTCTCATCATTCCAGAGCTGCCTAACTACAGAAGGAATAGTAATATCAAAGTTTCTCAACTCCTAGTTTAATTATCTATCTATCTATCTATCTATCTATCTATCTATCCATCCACCCATCCTCCCTCATATTTTTCTATCTACATACTAGCTATCTGATCTTCCTGGTTCAAGCCCAGATAGTGGTCTTTCCCTTAAAATACATAACATATTTTGCTTGGCTTAAACTTTTCAAAAGGCAACGTGCAAACCACTTTACTAAACCATGCAGTATTGAGATTATATATACTCTGCCGTCTCCCACCAGAAATTTGAAAACATTAGAGATCTTTCTTTCTTCCTTCCTTTTTTTATTTTTGTCATGAAAGGGGCATAAAAGTATCTTTAAAAAATGAAAGGAGAGTTAATAACCAATTTGTGGAGAACTTGCCATTTCAAAATGCCACCTTCTACTCTTTTCTGTCTGGGCTTTCTCATAAACTAGCAACTCCATTTTCTTTGAACATCAAGAGCAGTAATTCACAGTCCCCGTTTGCCACACTCCAGGGTGTCTTCAGCCATAAAGTAGTGTCAAGAGATTATCAAAACAAAATTAATTGAAATTGAAACAATAAATTCCTGCCATATAATGACTTCAGAAGGTGAAAGGGATGATCTGTCTCAGAATAAAACAAAAGGAGAGTACCCAAGGGGTGGGAATTGCTGATGTAAAAGAAGATGAAAAACCTTTTACTCTAACATTGGTCATGTTTCTAAAATCCTGCAGGTTTTAGAAGGAGGAACAACCAGAATTGTCAAAACAAGAAGCCACATCTTCTTACAAGTCGGGGCCCTGCATAGTGTTTCTGACAGTTTGAACACCAACTGAAGTTTTGTTTGTTTTTTTTTAACACCAAATTTAACATGCACAGGCATTTCAGATCTGCCACCAGAAGCAGGATGATGTCAGTGAGAAAATCTGGTGTTGTTTCATTTTCACAAGGTTTTCAGGATCTGAAATGGAACTGTTTGTTGAACATGTCACCGTAGAGAGGGGGTAATAATTAGTGATCTGAGAAACAAGACTTGTCACTAAGTGAAGAATCAAAAAACACTTATTAACAAGGAGAAGAACTGTCAAAGGGAGAAAGGCAGAGGAACAAACATAGTGCTTATCGCTCCTGGAGGAGCCAATTTATTTAGCAGCTTTGGAATTCTGTTCTCTGGGTCATGCACGTGAAATGACTGGAGTTAGAAATTTACACTTGGGGAAGAAAACTGCTTAGTCATGCTGGAGAAACATGTCATAATCTGGGACAGCTTTTTATTCCAAAGTATTCATGCCTTGACTTTCAAGGTAGCTTCTCAACTTAAAAAAAAAATTATTCTAGTAATATAGGTTTGTAATATTTAGTTTTCAGGTGTACAGTCATTTAAGTCAACATCTGTATGTACTACCAATTGAAACACGCATGAAGCCTCTTTAACAACAAAGATACCTTTAGAGTCCATAAGGCAATCAAGAGGTCTTAAAGAATCTTTTTTTATCCTATAACCATTCAATTCTCCAGCTCATGTTTAGCGGCAATGTTCTTCCTTTGCACTAATTGCATTTAATTATTTGCATACTTACATTTGATTATTTTTAAATGGCTTCATGTATGTCAGTCTGGGGACTTCATAGAGAAATTGGAGTTTTATATAATTTACTTAGTATTTCTGTATAAGAGAGAAGTTGGCGGCCCCTCACTATTCATTTTCTACTTTTCATTAATAACAGTTTTATTTTGGTGGGAATGATTTTAGGTAAAAGAAGCCATTTCCCAATTTTTTTTTTTTTTGCAGCAAAGCGTGACCATTACATTAAGTTGTCAAGAACATTCAAACAATAAAGCTACATGAAGATATGGAAAGGTTTTGAAAAGGCTCTAACTCACTGGTAAATATCCCTCTTGATTGACCTTCCTCTTCCCTGGTGTTTGGTTCTGATGGATGGAGATTTAGCAGCCAGCTTGATTCATAGGCAGCTTTGAAGCTGGAAAGCATGCCCTAGGATGATAAAACAAATAGAAGAAAAAAGGCTTGGTTTCTGACAATTTCCAAGACTGTTCATACTAATCCTGGACAGCTAAACTCTGAGGTTTCAAGTTAGATGAGAGAATAAACAACCAGTTTGTTTAAACATTGTTATTTTGGCTCTCTATTACTAGCAGCCAAATGCAATTCTTATTTAATACACTCCCTTGTTACATATAAGTTCAGTGAAATCAGGAAAGACAATTTATACTTCATTATTTTGCCCTGAATTAGCACAAAACTTTGCTCAGAATAGGAGCTCTAGAAATATTTGTAGAATTGATTATGTTAGTTAAAAAACATTCATTAAGCTCCTATTAAGTACTGGTACTATCGAAGAGTGAGACATAAAAGGATGTCCTCTAACCACCTTCCTCACCAACCTCTAGTTATCCACCATGATGGATTAATCAATGCTCTCCCAGCCCCTGAAGGGTGGGGGCATCACACTATGAGGAGCTTTATCCACTGGCGGGCTCCCTACCCTGTAGTGTCAGTGCTCTTCTGCTACCTCGGGAAGATTTGAAGGCTTCCCAAGCCTAATTATTGCCAATCTTATCTTACTGCAATTATGTAATTATTATATAATCAATAAAATGTGAGGGTGCAAAGAACCAGGGTTCTTGGTGTAAAAACTAAACTGGATACACTGAAAAAATGAAAGGTGAATCTCAAAAAAAACATTGCTGACAAATCAGGTGGTGCAAGTCAACTTTAAAAAATCAGGGAAAAAAAAATAAAAGGTGGAACATTAAAAAAAAAATCAAGGAGAACGTGTAAAGGATCAGAAGAATTTTGTACTCAGATTGCTTTGGAACTGTTTTTCAGTTCTTGCTTTATTTGTAAAGGAACTGAGACTAGACATCAGAGAAATATAACTTGGGTGTTGTTTATCCAAGAACAACTCATTTTTATACCTGTGCTCAAAAATCAGGTCTTTTACATGAAAAGGTAGACAGATGAATGTACATTTATACATTTATAAATGTATCATTACAAATTCCTCCTTTCAAATAATTTTTAAAAAACACTTATTACCAGTTCCATTTGCCTCTGATGGGAGCCTTTCCTGTGTACAATTCCTGGTTTTGACTTCATGACACTTTAACCTAGCAATGCACTTAGATGTTTTCCCACATAACCAGATGTATAATATTTGTGTTAGGACCCTTTGACTTGTATATATAAATAACTTATGCTAGTTCCATGTAAGCTGTAAGGTTATTTTTTGGCCCATGTGGTTGGGAAGTCCAAGGAAGAATGGTATTCCAGTAGACGAGATTCAAGTGTCCAAACTATGTCAACATAGCATTGACAGTGACAAAATATTATCAACATCTTCTAGCTCTGCATAGATTTTTTTTTTTCTTTTTAAAACCGTTGGCTTCATTCTCTCATGCTCTGGAGGGGCTCTCTGTGTGATGGAAAGATTTGGCATAGGCAGTCCACTTAAGAGGGCATCATGTTATTCAGAAAAGAGAGGATGTCTCTCCCAAATCTAATTGGTCCTGAACAGGTCCTGTGCTCGTGGACTAACAATGTAAACACACTTAGGTCATCATGTCCATCTACTTTAAGTCATTCTAGAACTACTTGAGATAAAGGGACCGTAGGCAGCATCAAGTTCCCCACTGTTTCAGGGGTCTTTATCTGGGACATGATTTAAAAAATTCTGCTCTTGCCTCCTAGAATGCTCTGGTTTTCTTCCAGAATGCTAATACTACATAGAATTTTATTAGCCCATTTTAGGGTTAGCAGAAGGCCACTTAGATAACCCCTCAGAGAGCTTGTTGGAAAGTTCTGTAGCTCTAATTATGCTTTTGCTTAAGCCATATATCCTATCCTAGGAATATTTTTACCCTTGGAAGTTTACATATGTAAACTCTCTTTGATAAATAGCCTGGTGCCCTGCATCAATCTACAAAAATTCTAGGAAAGGTTTTGGAGTTTTTTTGCCCATTGGCCATTTTTAGTACTTTACTCTGAGAAAAACAAGACCTCCATCTCTACCAAAACTATTTTCTAGATGAATTCAAATTAAACAGAGAAGATAGTCATTAAGAATAAACCATTACAGGAGGTAAAAAAGCCAGAAATATTGGCAGGTTGGCAGAAATGCTAGGGCATGAAAAAATTAGAGCAATTGACAATCCTTCTTCTTGAAAGATAAGTATTTGTTCATCCACGAGCACTCTATTTGAACACTGGGTTTATTTTTGAAATAGTAGAAGAAAGATGAATACCTATTATGAACTTTTAGCCAGGTACTGTACTAAGTCCAATTCTATACTAGGTTTTCTCATTTATTTTTTGCTACTTCATAGTGTAACTTTTTTTTTTTTTTTTTTGGTATTAGGTCTTAGTTTTTAATGAAGTTTTTATGATTTGCTCACTCAGATGAGAAAAGTTTTGAAATCTTTGGTAGGTAAGTGGTACAAGATCAATTAAGCTGGTAAAGGTGGGCTCAGTCTCAAGGAGACTCACTCCCAAGGTAGAGCTCAGCTCAGAACAATCAACTCATGGTTCCCAGCCTTTCTCACTGCATTTCCTTTGTTTTCTTCTGCCTCCTGGTTTTCTACACTGGAAAACAGTCCAACTCTATCTCATGAAAGGAAGACCTTGAGGCACACATATCATTAGAAAGTTGAACTTGAAGTCCCTAAATAAATTAGCTGTTTTATAATAGCTAAAGAAAATTAATGAGTTTGCTTTAGGGTCTTCCAGCCAAGGTAAGAGAAAGGGGATCTTGTTGATGGCTAAATGGGCTTTTTATAATTTACTAATATTTACTTGGCTGTATGGTTTCACTTAGATGTGGAATATAGAGAAATAAAACAAAGGAACAGTGAAAACTAAAATAGCCTCTAGAAATTTGACTGCACAATCGAGGATGCTAGGTGGGGAGGGGGAGGGTGGTAAGTAAACGGGAGATGGAGCCCAGTGGATTATGGTGAGGACTAAAAATACCTTGGTGATGGTGTTGGTGTGGTGACATACACCTGAAGAGGTGTGAACCTCTATAAACTAACGATTCCTCCATCACCTCATGGGGCAGCAGTGTCGGGAGTGGTGCAGGACAGAGGAAAGACAACTGAAAGTCCAAGTAGTGAGAGAAAGAGACCCAGAGGGGCCCCCTCCTATGGAGATGTAGCACCTTCCCCCTACTCATTGCACATTTATTTGGTGTATGTGTGTACATGTACATGTGTGGAGGAATTTTTTGGTGAGGCTGTATATTGGGTATGCATAATAATCTGGCACAAGCTAGGGGGGTATGAATAGGAGTTGTTGCCTGGGGGCTCCATTGTTGCTGCTGATCAAAACACCCTATCTCTAGCCCCTGTTTACACCTAACTTCTGTGGGTTATGCTAATCTGGCCATAATGTCTGCCCGCTGTTTTCAGCAGATATCCTCATACCAAGATTTTTGTCCTGGTGAGAGGTCCCCTGCCTGACTCTACATTTTAGCTAGACCAGCAGCAAGTTTGGGCACCAAGCAAAATCCCCAGAACAATGGGGTTTCGGGAATCCACATTCCTCAATTAAAAAAATACCCCAAAATTATTTACTTGGAAGCTATTATTTGTAAAGAAGCAAAGAATGTATGTACAAGGCTCATGCTCTCCTGTAAGGTCCATCTGGTATCTCAGGTATGCATGCCAAATTACACATTAAAATAACACATACAAAGGGCTGTTCCTTTTATAAGCTGAAAATCTGTCTGATTTTTCGCACTTTCACCAAATCAATGTCTAGAGAAAAATCGTATAAACTAAAATATGTCCTCTGTTGCTGCTGCTTTGAGATAGGGTTAAATTAGTTCTTAATCTCATTTAGAAGTTTTGAAATTTCCCCAGATAGGGTTGTTCAGACAATAGGAGCTAAGTCTTCCCTAAAGGTAGACACTTAAGCCTTTTCTTCTGAAGATCAGCAAGTTTCTTCCTCTGCTGTTAATCCCATAATCTGTTTCTTTCTATTAAGAGTCTTCATTCTCAAGACTGTTTCCCATGACCCAAGCTTTTCTCCTTTTTCTGGACATTTTTATTGTTACACATATCACAGACTATCTTAATAATTTGTGTTCTTCTCAGAGACAGTGAGCTTCTTGGGAAGAAAGGCTTCTTCTTGTCCATCTCTGTATTCTGAGCATCCAGCCCAGTGCTTGGCACATAGTAGGTACTTCATCTGTGTGTGTTGAGTTGAAATGGTTCTAGAAAAAAACCTTGCTTCTATGATCAGAAATAACTGCACACAGTGGTGTGGCTATGAACTCAGAATTAGTCTTAAAACCACATCAGAAAGAACAATGGCACTAGTGTCAGAGAATTAGCAACTTGGTTTAGCTGACCTCCAGTTACAAAATGATTTACCCTAATAGGAGACCTCCAGGGATTACTTCCTCCTTGGTGGGACTCAGATATTGAGAATGAGGTGGTGGGAACAAAATTAATTAAATTTCATGTAACCATGGAGAATGGATTTCTTTCTATTTTTCTTTAAAGTGGTCTGTTTGGCCAGTAAGTATGGAATTGAAAAGATTCAAGATAATGAGCCAAAGCACATGATTCTGAAATTTCGTATTAAACAATTCCTTAAGAATAATGTTGGGAACAACCTTAAAAACTATCTCCCTCTCCAAACCACCCCCTATGTATTATTTCAGGGCTTTGGATTCTTGTCAGATATATACAGCTTGATATCATGAAAGAATGCTTCGGAAATATTTTCCAGACTTTACCTCATGATGTATTTGTGGCTAATTTAAATGTCATGATAAAAGAAGTTTTCTGTTCTGTTTTGTTTGGTTTTGTAAATGTCAAATGCTATTGCATTAAATACCAAGGAGCAAATGATTTTTTGAAGTAATGTAAGTTTTTAATCAAATTTTTTTCTCTAATAATAACCTGCTTAATCAACTGAGCTCTTTCTCTGCTATATCCTAAGTGATTCATCTCAGGTAAGTAATTCAACTTCTCCAAACCTCAGGCCCCCTCATTTGTTAAATCTGGTTCTTATGATGAGGGGCCTCCTTGGTGGCACAAGAGGTTAAGCACTGCACTATGAAGCATCCACAGCCACTGCAGCACAAGTTTGTCCCCAACCAGGAAGGTGACCCACATGGTGTAGCAGACCTCTCCTGCCATGCCCGCTGCTCCCCTCAGCAGAGTATTTCAGTCAGTCTGCCTATTTTGTTCCCTACTCTGTCTCTGGTGAGTCCTTTCAACCCCCACACCCTGGCCTGTACCCCAGTTCTTGTCTGCATAAGTAAATAAGTCTTTAAAAAATATGATTCTTATGATGATAGCATGGAAGATTGTAAATATAAAGTCCATGGTATAGCACATACAATACAACGTATAGTACTTACAAAAAAATGTTACTTTTTTGTATCAAAAAAAGAAAAAAATACATAGAAAGGTGATCACACCTTCCTCAACCTTCTGCCATTAAGTAAATAATTCCTTTTAAATATTCTTCCCAGTCTCCACAATACTTAATATTTTATTCTATCCTGAACTACTTTCCCTTTCTAGTCTTTGTGAAATTGCACAACCCAAAAGAAATTGAGACATTTTCAGTCTTTATGATAACTCAGCTCTTTGTAGCTAAAACTGGAATAAAATAAATTGCACAGGTGGTCACATTTTGAGGAAGTTAATTAGTGTTGGCTAAAGTAACAGCATTTGGGAAAATGGATCATCTTTTGCCTAAACTATAATAAAAATCTTGTCTGAATTTTATGTTCAAATTATTGAGGTAAATTTTCATACTTCTGCAAAAACTGGGGTACAGAGGGTCTAGAAAAATGTTATGGACAGGCCCAGTAGAAAATTACCTTCTAGCCTCTGGTTCATAATAGAAAATAAAATGTGTGTGTGTGTGCATGTGTATGTTCTATGGTATAGACCAAACCTACAGCCAATCCCTTCATCCAGTCAAAACACTGGTGTCCATGGGTTAATATCTTGTTCTTTCTCAAAAGAAAACTGCCCCAGGTAGTTACCCTCTCTGTAGCCTCTGTCAATAGGTACATTCAGCTTATCATTTGTTAATAATTTGTAAAGTAATAGTGAAAACATTGAGTCACATCATTTAAGTGATTGTTTTAAGTCCTTATACTGATTTTTTTCACAAACTAACTTCGTTTACTTCCACTCTAGATTATTTCTATGTCTTTGATAAATGTGAGATGACTGGATAATGTACTTCAAATTTGGAGAGTTGTTAGTGGACTTAACATTTATATTGAGTTATCAAATCATGTGAATGTGTCAGTCATTCCCATATCCCTAATAGAGAAGATATTAAAGGCCAGGGAATAAAAGCAGTTGATAATTTTAACATTCACCAAGTGATTGATTACAATGTCCAGGTATTACTATGAGCTTCTCACATGACTAACATAACTGAATCCTCATCCATAATTACCATGACCTGATTTGAATGTAAGAAGATGAATAGGAGAGAATCTAATTTCCTCACAGCTATACAGTGAATAAGTGGTGGATTCAAACCCAGGTGAATCCACAATTTGATGTCTTATTTTTCTTTGACAACATCAAATAATCTGTATATACATTTCACTGTAATTCTCTAGGGCTTAATGTACTACCTTTTTGGAGATTCTCATAGAGACCTCTTGACTTTGTGCCAACAGAGCTTTCCAAACTCATCTTACTATATTCTTTCATGGACAGAATGCTTAATCCAAAGTGAGTTAATGATTTTTTCCATGACTTTTTCAAATCCATTCTAGATCTTTTCCTATCCATTTATTTTCTAATGATTTTTAATCTCCTCATTAGTTTTTAATCTCTATCAATACAATGCCTATCCTTTTCTCCAAAACCAACTTTCAGTACTAATGCTTTTACGAATTCTTCTGAATCTTTCTTTTTGAGATGATATCTATTTTTCCTCTTCCTTCTTTGGTCCTCCTTGAACCCATGGTTATGTATATTTGTGCTCTCGTCTGATCTGGTTTACTAATTTATAAATTCTTTAAGACCAACACTGCCTCTCAGACGTAGCCGGTACATAATGACTGCTGAACTGATGCTGGGTCTTCAGTTTGTGTCTTGTTCAATGAGCCGGACATGTCATGAGACAGCAGCAGATACCACCTGCCCTCCCATTTTAGCAGAGAGACAAAGCTACACCCTAACCTTTGATAAGCCAGAGTGGCAGCACCTTCCTCTGTGTCAGGTACATTTCTGAGACCCTAGAGGGCGCTGTCTCTTCCCTGAGAATGCACTGAGGACAGTCTACTTTCTTCTCTTTCACTGCTGCCAACACCCATTCCATGCTATGAGGTTCTGACATCGCCAAGAGTGTCATCTCCTCAGACATTATCCTATCTGTGGCATCCAAAGACAGGTTCACAGTATCTCTTCCTATATTTTTTAAAGGTTTTTCTTATTATTATTAGGGAGACTAGAGACAAGACAAAATGTGAAAAAAGATTAAAATATTTCTAGCCTTTTGAGAAACCTCCACACTGTTTTCCAGAGGGACTGGACCAGGCTACACTCCCACCAACAGTGTAAAGGTCTCCTTTTCTCCATATTCTCACCATCACTTACTGTTCCTGGTCTTTTTGAAACTGGTCATTCTCACTGCGCGAGGGGATATCTCATTGTGGTTTTCATTTGCATTTCTCTGATGATAAGTGATGGTGAACACAGGTTCAGTACAACAAAATAGCTTTATTCTTCCACTGAGTAAGATGCAACTATCTCTTTGTATAAGGATACAGGCACCTAGCAAAGTGGGATTTAAAGTTCCAGTCATTATTGTGGAGCTAGTCACAGTATCTACCAGTGAAATTTTGAAGAGCAAGCAATTTCTAATGGATTGTGCTGAGTTACCTGCACAATTTTTTTTTAAAGATTTATTTATTTATGCATACAAGCCCTAGGGTACAGGCCAGAGGTGTGGGGAGGTGAGAGGGTTCACCACAGAGAGCAGGGAGTAGAACAGGCAGATCAACAGAAGTACACTGCTGAGGGGAGCAGTGGGCACAGCAGGAGAGGTCTGCCGCACCATGTGGGTCCCCTCCCTGGCCGGCAGCAGGGATCGAACTCGTGCTGCAGTGGCTGTGGTTTGCTTCATAGTGTGTTGCTTAACCCACTGCGCCACCAGGGAGACCCCACAATTTTTTTTTTGACACTTGAAGTACCTTAGGTTTACAACAGTATATAGATTTTAGGACTATGGCTTCCCATCTCTTCAAAAGCACAATACTATACCATGTCCATCACCAAAGTTCTAATAACCTTCCACCACCATCCATCCACCTCCTCTGACTATCTTCCTACCCCACACTATCCTTCTGGTGATGCTGTCAGAGTCGAAGGGTTGTGTTCATTTTGTTTTGTTTGATCATTTGCTGTGTTTCTTTTTATGTGACACATGAGTGAAATCATCCAATATTTGTCTTTCTCTTTCTGACATATTTCACTTAGCAGAGGCCCCTCAAGGCTCATCCATGTCATCAAAAATGGCAAGATGTCATCTTTTTTTTTTAATAGTTGAGTAGTGGATATATATTACATCTTCTTTATCCAATCATTCATCAGTGGGTAATCAGAATGTTTCCATATCTTGGATATTGGCAATAGCTCTACAATGACTATAAGAATACCTATCATTTTAAAAAAGATTTATTTATTTATGCATACAAGAACTGGGGTACACACCAGAGGTGCAAGGGGGGGAGAGGATTCACCAGACAGAGTGGGGAACAGAACAGGCAAATCTACTGAAATACATTGCTGAGGAGAGCAGCGGGAGGGACAGGAGAGGTCTGCCACGCCAAGTGAGTGAGGTCCCTGGCCGGGAGTGGGGATCAAACTCATGTTGTAGTGGCTTCGTAGTGCTGTGCTTAACCCATTATGCCACCAGGGAAGCCCCAAGTACATATCATTTTGAGTTAGTGTTGTTATAATTTTTTGGAAAACTGCTTAAAAGTAGAATTGTTGTATCATAGAAAAGTTCGATTTTCAGTAAAAGCCTCCACACTAGTTTCCACAGAGGCTGCACCAACTTGCATTTCTACCAACAGTGGAGGTGGGTTCCTTTTTCTCCACAACCTTTTCCAAACTAGCTGCTTCTTGTCTTATGTATATAGTCTCACAGGTGTGAGGTGATATCTCATAGTTTTGAAATACATGCAATTTCAAGAAAATATCCAGTGAACCACAATGGGAAGGGAAATTCTTCCTCAAGGTAGTCTTCCTTGTCCATTGACTATTAGATTAGTTTAAAGCTTGCAGAAGCTGTTCAAGGCATTCACTTTTAAATTTCTTTTGAGTTCCACGTTTGTCCCTAACATGGTCTCTTTTTCTCATCTCCTCCTTCTCCTCATCCTTCTCTGGTGCTCCACATTCTTTACAGCCCTCATTTTCTATGTGTGTATCCTTGTAATCAACTTGGAATTTTTTTTCGAGGACAAATATGTGTTTTAATATACAGAACACAAATTTTTGCTATTTGTTTACCAGAAAGGTTATATGTTTGTCTGCTTACCTACTGAGATAAAGTATTTCTCTCACCCTAATCCTGTCACTAACATTTTTTCACATCATTATAAGATGGGTAAATTTTGTCTCCTCATTTATATTACTTTTATTAGTAAGTTGAACATATTTTTCATGTAGTTTCCATTTATCTATTTTTCTCTTCTTTTATATACTCTTCTTCTGAGGTACTTGGTGGATTGTTCTAAGTGACTCATTCATTATGTATTATAACCACATATCCTATCACAGTTCCTAATTTCCACCCAACTTTTATTTCTTTAGAAATTGTGTTTCTGCAGTGTTATGTTACTGGTTTAGAGCCTTGGCTCTATCAAAGCAGTTGCAATTTCTCCAGAAGCTATCATTTATATCAGTGGAGAGACAGAGAATAGATTAGGGTTCACCAACAAGGTATTTGGCTTGTACTGAAGACTGCCGACATGCTGCCTTCAAACATGTTAACTCAGACACAGTTTCTAAGCTCTTGGCCTGTCAGCAGCGACATTTTACCACATAAGAAGGCGCTTACATATGACTATGTGGCTTCATCTTTTAGAGTGATAACATAGCAACAGCTTTTGTTACCCTGCAGGAACCAGAAACAGATTGAATTCTTGGCATGTTATGAGAAAGAGCTTTTACAAACTCAGCTGGTTATAGTGCTCCCTGTGTCGTAAATGTTTCTGGAGACAGACCCTGTGAGTGAGGCTTTCTACGCTGTGAACAACATATCACCAAGCAACAACCATCTTCTCACAGGCCTGACAGAGAGAGCAAAATATGCCAAGGGGAATATGCTAGGACAGAGAGCGTGAGACATTAGCAAGTTACTTTCTTGTAAAAAAAAATTGAACGCTTAGAAAATCTGGTACTTACCAGAGGGAAGAGGGAGGTGGGAAGGGAGGGGTAGCGTGATAGGGCATTGGCACTGGAGCCTTGTGGAGGGTGAGTGAAGCAAGTGTGCATGCTGAGGTGTGAAGTTGTAGTCCCCAAATTATAAAGTTATGTAGATGAATGGAAAATCAATAAAATTTGGTTCAAAAAAGAACAAAACAAAGATGAAAAATCAAATACTCAGAAACAATAAAAAATAAAAAACAAGCAAAAAAATACACATATCACCGTTTTACTGTTATTACTGAAGATGAAAAAATGTACAAGGCTAGCCACAAAACTGAGTGTTTATTTCATTGCATGCCTAGGTATTGAGGAGAAGAAAAAGGTGACTCAGGCTCCAGACCAGGCTTGGGTCAGCTCTGAAATCTCTTGAAAGATGAACTTTAGTTGGCTCGATATTCCTATCAGTGACTCATTTGACAACCTTGGATATCTGTTCCATGTTCATTCAGGGATGACTCCTTTCAGTAATAGGATATCTGCCTAATGTCACTCATTCATTTATCACCTAAGCCTTTATATCTAAACTATGAATTTACTGTGCCAAATATAGAGAATTTAGTATTATAGGTGTTGTCATAGTCAGAAACTCAACTCAACTCATTTCTAATAAGTATTTGTGATGCTCATAACTTAGAAACCAGTGGCATGAAGTTTGTTTTAAGCAGTAGAGAAATCCAGTGTTAAATTATTCCATCAAGTCCATCTGTCTGTCACCGTCGGTCTCAGTGTCAGTCTCTCTCTCTCCTCATGGTATTTCTTCCTCTTTAAAGAGAAAGTTTTTCATCTCAGGAAATCCTGCTCATATGACAGTGCATCAGACTCCTGGCGGTGTGGCTTACACAGACCATTCAAATATTAACATAAGAAGAAAACTGTCTCCACATGGCCAAGTGCTCTAAAAAGGAACCTGAGGGGCCTACATACAGCATGTTCCTGCTTCTCCAACGGAAAAGGTGTGTCTGTGTGATGGAGATAAGACTTCAGAAGGGAGTATCCCAAAGGCGTTCACAGGAGAATAAAAAGAATAAAAGTAAAAGTAGTATCCCTTTAAAAGAAGAGAGATGCACTATGGTGGCAATTCCTGATGGGCATAATTCAATGATATCTTAATTAAAAATAAATTTAAAAAAATAAAAGAAGACAGGATCTTTATCCTTAAGAAAAACACCAATCACCAGGAAGGAAAGGGGAAGCCTGCAGGGCTAGGATGAAAAGTGGTAAGTGCTGTGATAGAATGATTTTCAGAAAGCAATGAGACAGCTATTCCTGTATGGTGGAGTGAACTGTGACAAGACCCCCTCCTGGGAATGACAATTTCAAACTCCTGACAAAATACCAAAGCATCTGAAGTCACTGGAGATGAATAAAAGCTGGCAGATTCTAGACAATAGTCAAAACTTATAAGAAGGGAACAGAAGACAATGGATTTCTCATTCTGTTGGCCCAAACTTGAACTCCAATAGAAAATGGTGATACTTTTTGACCTGCAAAACCAGATGACATAGTCCAGGGCAAGCACAGCTCCTGGAGAGTAAGGGAGGGGACCCAGGAAAAGGGAGTACAAGAGAGAGCCAGTTGCAAGTTTTGCAAATAGGTTTCACCCAAATCGCTGGCTAACTATGGAACCATATGTGTGTGAGACAGAAAAAAGCAGTCTAGCTAAATATAAACTGAACTGAGTCTGGAGTTGTTTCCAAGATAGTTTGTTACCGGAATCCAAGTTAACTGTCTACTTAAACAAAAATGTCCACTCTTTGGAGAAACATAAGAGCTTATAATATCACCTCCCAGGGTATGATGGAATATCACTGGACATATGATCCATATGGATCATATGATCTGTAGGAAAATATGGTCAATTCTCAAGATAATAGAGAATCTACTAAGCCCAGCTATAAGTAAACTACCTGGACTTTAGTGCAGCTATGTACAATCATGTAATGGAAAATAAAACATTATTAGATGGCTTTAACCTGGAATGGAGATGACAAAGAAAAGAATCTGGAGAGAGCCTTGGAGAACTATGGGGAAATGTCAAAAGCCTAATGCATATATAATTGGAATTACAGAGAATAAAAGAGATACAAAGAATTAAAAAAAATAGAGACACAGAAGCAAAGGAACAAAAATTTAAAAAAACTACATCAAAATTTAAACTTGTACATCAAAGAGCACTATTAAGAAAATTTGAAAAACAATACATATAGAATGGGAGAAAATATTTTCAAATCATGTATCAGATAAGGGACCAATACATGGAATATACAAATAACTCTTATACTACCACAACAAAAAGACAAACAATCTAGTTTAAAAATGAACCAAGGACAAGATTAGACATGTCACTAATAAAGGTATGCAAAGGGCCAAGTACAAGAAAAGATGTTCAAAATCTTTAGTTATCAGATAAATGCAAATCTAAAATCACAAGCAAATACTCACTAGGAGATACATGGAAAAATCAGGTGGTGGTAGGACATGGAGAAACTGGAACCCAGGTACATTGCAGGTAGCAATGTCAAATAGTGTACCCACTGAGGAGAAGAATTAAAAGGAGATATTCCAACAAATACACATATGCTCATAGACCCACTAATCACAATAGACAAAAGGTTAAAAACAACCCAAACATCCTCTAGTGAATGGTAGTCTAGATACACAGTAGAATAGCATTCAATCATAAAAAGGAGTGAAATGTTGATATATCCCAGAACATAAACCTCAAAAGGTGTTAGTTGAAAGAAGGCAGACCAAAAAATGCTACACATTGCAGGGTTAGTAGTTATATCAGTATCAAAAAAAGAAAAATATCAAGACAAAGTGTTGACAGAGATGAAAGAAATGGAATTTCACAATAATAAGAGTCAATCTATTGCGAAGCTACATCAACTCTAAATGAGTATTCATTTAATTACGGAGCTTCAAAATAGATGAAGCAAAAACTAACAGCATTAAAGAGACAGAGAAAATTTCAAATCATATTTGGGAATGTCATCACCTATCTCTTGGCAATTGATAAACAATACAAAAAAAATCAGTAAAGACATAGATAATCTGACAACCCTATCAATTAATTTGAACTAATTGATATGAATAGTATAACATACTGCGAAGAACAAAACATCCATTCTTCTCAAGTGCATGTGGAACATTCAACAACATAGACCATGTATTGGGTCATAAAATGAATTTCAACAAATTGAAAATTGAAATTACAGAGTATGTTCTCTGGCTATAGAACCTCAGCAGAAAATAACCTAGGAAAAAGATGAATGTCTGAAAATAAAACAGCACATTTCCAATTTACAAATCAATTTTTAAAAGCACAAAGGAAATTAAGTTATTTTGAACTGGATGATAAAATTACAACTTCAGTTTTGAGATGCTTAAAAATAAATGTAGAATCTTAAATTCCTCTATTGGAAACTAATGGTCTAAAAATTATTTGTTTTACTTTTAGACAAGAAAAAGAGAAGCAAACACAAGGAAAGTTTTCTAATGAATATTAGATTAAATGTCCATAAAATAGAAAGCAGAAAACAAAAGGGAAAATTATCTTAGTGGAAGATATCTCTTTGAAATGATTCATGAGTTGATAAACTCCTAGTTATATTGGTAGGGAAAAAAGATCAAGAGCATAGCATAATATGCTTTCAGAAATAATAGGGAGATTATCACTGCTGATTCTACAGTCATTAAGTAGATAGGAAGAGAATATTATAAAACAACTTCAGATCACAATTTAGCTGAAACAAACACATACTTGAAAATACAATTTCCCAAAACTAACAAGATGAAACAGAAAGTATCAGTGCCCCTATATTTACTAAAGAAGCTGCCTTCGTTGTCAACAATTTCTAAGTGAAAAAAAACTCCTCAATGGTTCTTTAGTTAATGCTATCAAACATTTAGGGAAAAATTATCTCTAAACTCAAGCAAACTCTTTCAGAAGAACACTTTGAGACTTCTTTTGAGATCTTCAAAATACAAATACCAAAGCCTGATCCAGGAAATCACACACACACAAAATAAAAATAAATAACTACATATCAACGTCCTTCTTAAACATGGAAGTCAATTACGTGAATATCAGCAAATCTTGTCTAGCCCTCTGTGAAAAAGGATATATATCCTCACCCAATGAAGTTTATCCTATGGATGCAAGGTTAATATCATATTTGAAAATCATTCAATTTAATTCATCACATTAATACAATATAGAAGAAAATCCATATAACAATTTTAACTGATGCATAGAAAGTATTGGTGAAGTGAATGATTACTTATAACCCTCCACAGTGCTCTAGATGCTGTGAACATTTGTTGCAGTCACTTTGCACTTGAAGTATACAAGGAATGTTCAAGAAGAGGGAAGAGGGAGAATCAGCCAGGCCCCTTGCCCCTGTGGTTAGCTGCTGTCCACTCCAAGAGGACTTTAGTAACACTCTGAGTTTTCCTGCCCTAACTTCAGGGCCTGGGCTGGCTGCTTTGTTCTGTTTTGTAGTTTAATAATCTCAAGGCAATACCGGAGAGCCAAAACAGTGCATGGAAAATTGATGTATTGTTCCATAAGCAGATGCTCTGGCTTGATAATTGGATCCCACTCCACCCAAAACAAGTGCAAGGACCTTTTGTTGTCTTTTGTCTTTTGTCCCTGGTGTCTCCTTATTTGTATAATTTTGGTAGGTTTCTAAATCTGCCTTTGCTGCTCTCCAATCTTTAGGGCTGGATTCAGGGGAGGAAACCGGAGTAAGCTTCAGTTGCCCACCTTCTATTCCACACACACGCAGATCGATGACATTGCACAGCTCTATCACCTTCTCTTCTGCTAAAAGCCTTCAGTAACTCTCAGCAGCTTCAGATTAGAGATGCAAGCTCCTCAAACCAGCAACATTCATGATTTTGTCACCCATTCCTTTCCAGCTTCTTCCCATCCTTCACATTCACCTACACTAGACTCCTTATGGTTTTCAAGAATCCACTGCTCCTTCTCACCTCTGCACCTTCAAACTCACCATCCCTTTCATCTTTCCTGGTCTTCCAGTGGGAACTCTGGAGGTGACATAATTCCCACTTTTCCTCCAAAAAGTAATGTCACATAACAGAACGAGTGAGGTCTTCCGAGTTGAGGATTTCCATGAGGGTCTCTTGCTCTTACTTTTCTCATTGTCTACCAGGCTATGGTTTGCTTATTTTACACTTCTCTGCTTCAATTTCCCCACCTATAAAATAGCACGGCCAGGAAGGTTGTATGAGGTGGTAGGTGATCACTTAATGTTAAAACGGCCTGTGGGAAGTTCGCTCTGTACCGCACCTGCTGCCTCCCTGCTCTTTTGTTTTATCTCGTCCATTTTGCTCCAGCTGACAAAATTTATCTCTTCTTTCAACAAAGTCCCTCAGCATCTTCTTAATAGCATCTTTAAAGGGCACTTATCCCATTTAATCTGCGCTATAAGCCCAGGTAGGAATTTAAATTCTATTTACTTTAAGTGTTCTTTTTCACCCAGAGAGGTGTTTCAGGGAGAGAACATTAGCAGCATTTAAACAAAGGTTTGGGAGTCAAATCTGGAGTCCCACATTTGCTATTTATTAAATCTGTGGTTGTGAGAAAAGGTCTTAACCTTTCTGAGCCTCAGGTTGTTCATGCCTAAAGTGGGAATAATTTTAATCTTTAATTTATAGAGCTATTGCAACAATTACATGGAGTACATCTAAACCCTGTAGCACAGTGTCTGACATAACAGTTCAATAATGAGAACTGGTATAAAGGCAAAGGAACTAACGGTTTCTAAACAACAAAGAGAATTCCACCTCCCACGCCCTCTGTCCCTACCCGTCTATGTCCAAATGGTTTCTCCTTGTCCAGTGACCTTTACCATTTCTTAAGACTCTGAGGTATTCCAGATTTTGGGATTTTCTCTTAAATCCCCAAAATCTCCTTCTTGGTTGACTTGGGGAATCAGATTTGTGTTGAGCAGATGTTCATTTATCCCAGTCATCCAGATTCCTTCGGTGTTTAAAGACCCCTCTTGAGTTTCTTACACAGCTGAGCTTTTTTTACCTCCTTTGCTCACCAAAAGGAGCTAGTAATAACAAACCAGCAGGGTTAGCATTGGGCCGACAAAGTTCCAATAGCTAAGGTATATTGGCTTAGATTTGAGGTAGCGTTTAATTTTTCCAGGCCCTCTCCCAAATTTTATAGTTGTTTCTTTTTTAAAAGATTTATTTATTTATGCACACAAGCACTGGGGTAAAGGCCCAGAGGTATGAGGGGTGACAGGACTCACCAGAGACAGAGTAGGGAGCAGAACAGGCAGACCAGTCTGTTGAGGAGAGCAGTGGGCGAGACAGGAGAGGTCTGCTGCGCCATGTGGGTCACCACCCTGGCCAGCCGCAGGAATCGAACTCCTGCTGCAGTGGCTGCGGTTTGCTTCATAGTGTGTTGCCTAACCCCTTGCACCACCAGAGAGGCCCCCAACTTTTACAGTTCTGTCTGAATTTAAGCATTTTTACTTCAATTCTTAAGGCAGTGCTTTTATTTTTTTTTTTTAAGGCAGTGCTTTTAAAAATATATATATTTATTTATGATACAAGAGCTGGGGTATACGCCAGAAGCACGGGGAGTAAGAGGATTCACCAGAGACAAAGTGGGGAGCAAAATGGGCGGATGCAATGAAACACACTGCTGAGGGAGCAATAGGCTAGGCAGAAGAGGTCTGCTGCGCCATGTGGGTCCTCTCCCTGGCTGGGGATCGAACTCACGCTGCAGTGGCTACAGAGGTCCCACAGTGCAGCACTCAACCTCTTGCGCCACTAGGAAGGCCCAAGGCAGTGCTTTTGATATGTTCCAACCTGGCTTCACACTCTATAAAAATACTCAATCAGCATCATCAGCCTAAACTGTCTGGTCTTGCAGTTCTAGTTCATGTCTCATTTCTCTTGGGAGCTCTGGATTTGGGGAACACTAGTCTAAATCTTGAAGGTCACTGCCTAGTGATTCCATAGGAAATATATCTGCAAATTTATTCCTGCCTCTTCAACTCCACATCAGACTCCTCCCACAGCTCTTGCTCAAGCTTCTTTCTATATAGAAGGTAAAAGGCTGATTAAAATTCAGCTGCAGAAGAAACCTTCTTCTGCAGTGCCTGATTTCATGTTGTCAATGTTCTGTACCTGACTTGACTTCTTGTTCTTCCTCTCTGTCATCCAGAGACTGTTAGGTACCAGTCACCGTGCAGGTAGAATGAGATAAATTAGGAAGGTTTTACTGGCAATTTATCAGGAAGCTGCTGCAAGGAAGACCATGAATTTCCTTGCTAAACCTCTGCTTTCCATTCACCACTCACACTACCATAACACTGCTTTGTAAGTACATAATGGCACCCATCCTTCAATCTCCAATGACACTGCCCACAGTTAATTGGCTCTTACAGCATCCCTGCAGGGTAAGCAAGTATTGTTACCTTGTCTCCAATTTGCCAACTATTGAAACACAGAGTGGTCAAGTGTCTCTTGGAAGGCCATAAAGAGTGTCACTCAGAGAATTTCTTAACTGCTATCTGTTTTCCCCATCCATGGACTTTCCTGTGGCTCATAACTTCTAGGTGAAAGACTGCTAATCAGAATCGCTGCACAAACCCCTGGGAGGAGAATTTGAAGAATGGATGCTCCTGGAAGTCCTTTTCCACTTGTTTTTATAGGAAAACACAAGAAGGGTTAGTATGTATTGTTGTTGTTCTTTTCTAAATTGATGGTTTCCCAGGGTTGGAAGCTTCTAAAAAGACATAATCTCTCATTTACTGTAAAAGGGGCTGCTATGCAATAATGGGAAGAAGATCTATCACGATCTAGAGAAGAGGGAGACTCACTCCTCCAGAATGCAGAAAGTAGTCTTGACTGTCTGTGGCCTCTGCAACTGTACCGCATAACAGCGCTCATGCTCTCACTAATTTCTGTCCAGCTCAGGGTCACTAGAAGCATCTCCACCAGCCCAACCCTCACCACTCATCTTCGGCTTACTCTGGTTAGTGTCTTTGACCGAAGACTTCCAAGATTGCAATGGCTGAACGAGAGCAGTTTTAATTCTTTCACACCAAGATTCAAAGACCAGTTCATGAGTTGTCTACTCATTGTTAGAATTCATAAGCATCTATCAAAAATCCCACATATGTTTTATGGAATAAAAGAAAATAACGGAATTTCTGACCTCATGAATTTTAAATTCAATTCCTCTCTCATTCTGGCAATGCTGAGTATTTATTTAAGAATGTTTGTGTTCTCTTGAATGTCTCTGGGGATTATTTGAAAAGCCCCAGCACTGTCGGAAGATGACAGGCAGTGGGTCGAAGTACTGTCTCTGTCCCAACTCTGGAACTGCAAACATTACTTCATTAGGAGAAAGTATTTGAGACGTAATTATGTTATTGGTCTTGAGACGAGATCATCCTGCGTTACCCAGGTAAACCTTAAATCCAGTGACGAATGTCCTTACAAGAGACAGAGGACACAGAGGTAGCTGTGTGAAGATGAGGCAGAGATTGGAGAGATGCTGAAAACCAAGGATACCCAGAGGTCACAAGAAGCTAAAGAAATGTGGCATGGATTCTGCTTCCAGAGCCTCCAGAAAGGGGGTAGCCCTGTTCATACTTTCAATGGATTTTCTGGTCTTTAGAACTGGGAGATAATGTGTTTTTAGTGCCTTATGCCATCTAGATTGTGGTGTATTTTTTACAATAGTCGTAGGAAACTAACACGCATGACACTTTAGTCTTAAAATGACCAATAGTCTTGACTAGGTGACCTCTTTAAAATCAGAAACCTGACCCTGTAACATTTCCTGAGGATAAACCAACGAACCACAGAAACATCTAATTATAACTTTATCGAGTCCTTTGAGAGAAGTTCCCTCCTTTTCTCCAAAAGCAACATAAAAATAGCGAGCAAGGAAAATTCAGTAAGATTTTTTAAAAAGAAACATGTATTTGGGGCCTCCCTGGTGGTGTAAGGGGTAAGGCAGTTCTGTTCCCCACTTTGCTTCTGGTGAATCCTCTCACCCCCCTCCCCACACCTCTGGCCTTATACAGTTCTTGTATAAATAAATAAATCTTTTTTTTCAATATGTATAAACACATTTCTCTGGGAAATGTGCATACAAATTATGGTACAAATTTCTTAACAACATTGCCAATACCCACGCACAATTTGTGAATCCCATCCATTTGTTTTCCCAGAGAAAGGCAGTAAGAATATTTATGTGACAAATGTCGAGGTGCTCCATGTCTATAAATTTGTCCACCATTCTCTCCGAACACCCTGAGTGAATTCAGAATCGTCTCAACTCCCCAAGGATGGGGCCATCTCCATTGCTTTCCAGCACAGCCCTCCCCACTCCAGTGATAGTTTCTGCCTCTCGGTAGCAACAGCAATAACTACAGCTAAACTTTATTGAATTTTAATATGCCAGGGTTTATTCTAAGTGTCTTAAATATATATATTGACTCATTTTTGATCTAGAGCAATTCTGTATAAGAGGTACTAATATGATCCTTATTTTATAGGGAGACAACAAAGAGAGGTTAATAACTATTTCTTTTGTTCTTGATGCAAATTATCTCACTGATTGAATTTCTAAGAACCTCTAGCTGCAAGGTTGCCTGTTGCTTTTTATTCTTTGGGTTCATACACAAAATATCTCCACTTAATTGTTTTTATCAGTTCTGTTGAGGGAAGGTTTACATGCAATAAAATGATCCAAATCTATTTGTACAGTTTAATGAGGTTTGAGAAATGTGCTTGGTTATTCCAGCACAATAAAAATAAAATATATTTTCATTACTCTTAATTTTCCCCTCTTGTCTTTTTGCAGTCAGCTGCCTTGCCAAATCCAATCCACACAACCACTGAGTGGTTTTTATATCTAAGTATTAGTTTCATATCAACAGAACCACATAGTGCAATTGTACCTGGAATAGTATGTTATTTTTGAGATTCATCCATATTGGATATATTAGCAGTTTGAGGTTTGAGTTACAGAAAATACTCTATTTTCTGAACATATTACTTTTTATTGAATATGTGGGTCCCTTCCAGTTGGTGACTATTTCGGATAAAGCTACTGTGGACATTGTACACAAATCTTTGTGTAGATAGACAGGTGTCTGCATTTTTTTCAGAGTGGAATGTATGTTCATGTAAGAGAAACTAGTAACTGTCTCACCGCGAAATTATGCTGTCTAATGCTTCCTCTGACAATGTAGAGAAGCTCAAGTTGCTCCATCTGCTTGTGCACAGATGAAATGTCACTCATTCTAGTGAGTGTGTGATGGTGTGTTATTGTGATTTCATTTGCATTTCTTAGTAACAATGTTCAGCAGCCTTTCTTATGATTATTGGACGTTTGAATGTATTCTTCTGTGAAGTATCCATTCAATCTTTTGCCAACTCTTTGTTGATTTGTCAGTATTATTATTGAGATGTAAACTTTATGTATTTTAAGAGTGCTCTTTCTTCAATATTACCATTTATGTTGCAAATATTTCTCAGTTTTCATTTTGCTTTTGTCTTTTCTAAAAAATGTCTTTTCCAGAGAAGGTTTGATCTTGATGAAGTTCCAATTTATCAATTTTTTACTTCTATACTGAGTTTTAGATTTTGAAATAAAAACATCTTGCTTACCCAGTGGTCACAAAGATTTTCTCCTGTGTTTTCTTCTAGAAATTATGATGAATTCATTTTATATAAATTTGATCAATTTCAAGGTATTTTGTGTTTATACCATGAGCTAAGGATGGTGGCATTCTTTCCTATATTTCTATTCAGTTGTCCCAGCACAACTTGCTGAAAACATTTATTTCCTCATTGAATTAGCTCAGAAAATTCTCTAAAATCAAGTCTTTCTTATTGATCTATATTGTCACACTTATGTCCATACTACAGTCTTAACTACTGCAAGTGACGTCAGCAACCTGGTGAAGCGTGTTCCTTGCTTTACTCCAAAAAAGAACAACTAACATTTTCCAGGAAAGGAACATCACTCAGAGGGTCCACAGCATAGTGGTAAGGCTGAAGCAGTCCCTGAACCAGAGGCCAAGACTTACTGAGCTAGAAGGGATGCCAAGGAGATCTCCCCTCATGGCTGCAGAAGGTGGATAGAGAGAAAAGTGAAAGCTGTGGTCTGGGCAGGAGAGACAAGGCAAGGCTATCAGTTCAGCCAGGGATCCTGAGGAGGGCACAGCAGATATGGTGTGTTGCATATAACCTTGACCCAACCTTAAAATGAATCTTGTGAGGCCTCCCTAAAGAAAGGTTAAAGTCACCAAGCTTTCAGCAGCCACTGCAGCATGAGTTCGATCCCCAGTCAGGGAGGGGACCCACATGGTGCAGCAGACCTCTCCTGCCTGGCCCGCTGCTCCCCTCAGCAACGTATTTCTGTCCATCTACCTGTTCTGCTCCCCACTCTGTTTCTGGTGAATCCTCTCACCCCCCACACCTCTGGCCTACACCACAGTTCTTGTATGCATAAATAAAAATAAATCTTTTTATAAAAATGAATCACAGAATCAGAAAGTGTAAGTCCTCCAACTTTATCTCATTTTTTCAAAATTGCGTTAGTATTTTTGTGTGGATCCTGATTTCTTGATTCTTTACATGCCTGGTAATTTTTTTTTTGAAGTTATTTTAAGACAAAGCACATTTTTTTCTTACATGGCTGCTAATGTTTGAACAGTATTTGATTTCTCCCTTGAGCTGTGATCCTGGTAGTTCACCCACCACCATGTCCCTTGGGCTCGTCCCTCCCATTTGGACCCCTAATCTCCCCTTCCCTTCCTGGAAGCCCCCAATCTATGGTCACTTTGCAAGTTCTGTCTTTTGGGGCATATTCTTGGCCTGAATATATTTTTGAGGGTAGGGCATGAGATTCTTGAGCTGTAGATTTTAAACATTGATCTTTAACTTTCCTTATCTAGAATTTGCATTTTATTTCTAAAAAAAGAAAGTGTGAGTCTGTAGATATCTGTCTTGTCAAGAGTTTTGCACTATTTCAAAGGATCTTTGGAGAAATGTCAGGCCTGGCAACATCATTGAGAATATTCTTAAGGATTTATACCACTATGCTTTTCCTTCACTGGATTTCTTCTATTAAAAGAATTCACTTGGGCCCTGAAATTGAACTACACACTAACTAGTTCTCCACTGGAGATTAGGGGAAAGTTGTGGATTGTTGTCAATATCCTTCTTAAATTTGGAACCCTTAAATATTACCTGGTGATGATATTTAAAAATTCTTGAAATGCTTAAGAATGGACAAATGGACTTTGTTTTGATCTCTTGTGCAGGTATTGGCAAAGTCACTGGATCTTATGATTCCCAGATAATTTTTCTTTCCACTCAAAGTTTAGTGATATTCATTTAACAGATATTTTTAAAAAGCTGAAATGTGACAGGCAGTTCTTCAACTTTAGAAGCTAACCAAGTTTTGATCCTCCTTTACAAAATGCTCACACAGATCATGTGTGTGTGTTGGAATATGTGTGCCCACACATTTACACAACACATATATGCTTTCTTACAATATTTTACACATACTTTCATGGAGCTCTGGGGCTTTAAGGCACCTCATTAGCAACTTCTGACCTTGATGTGGGATCAGGGAAATACCAGAATATCAACATTGACTTTTTGACAATGGTGGTAAAAGGATCACTTTTCCGGGGCCTCCCTGGTGGCACAAGGGGTTGAGCTCCACACCGTGGAGCTCAATCTGTGAGTTAGATTCCCAGCCAGGTAGGTGACCCACATGACACAGCAGACCTCTCCTGCCTCGCCTGCTGCTCCCCTCAGCAGTGTATTTCGGGCCATCTGCCTGTTCTGCTCCCTATTCCGTCTCTGGTGAATCCTCTCACCCTCGGCCTATGGCCTGTGCCCCAGCTCTTGTATGCATAAATAAATAAATAAATAAATAAGATCACTTTTCCAACAGGTCACTTTAAGATTCAAGCATTTTCCTCCCAAGATGGCAAAAATGTTTTTGTTTGCTGATACATTTTCATCCGATTTCTTAAAAATTAGCCAGCCTAGAAAAATCAGCCAAATTTTATGAAGATAATTCCTGGCTGAGTTTGTGTGTAACACTGCAGCATTATCTTTTCACACCTTTCTTGGCTCTTTTGGGTTTGCACATTTTTTCTAATTTTTTAAAATAAGAAGACACTCTCGTCCGTGTGCTTAGTATATCTGTTTTCACTGGAAATTTTTCCTCCAAGAAAATTAGCTGATGAAAATATCTAAAAGGCAAGATTAATGGGCCTCCCTGGTGGTGCAGCGGGTTGAATGCCACACTGTGAAGCTTCTGCAGCACAGCGGCGTGAGTTTGATCCTCAGCCAGGGAGGTGACCCACATGGCGCAGCAGACCTCTCCTGCCTCGCCCACTGCTCCCCTCAGCAGCGTACTTCCCTAGATCTGCCAGTTCTGCTCCCCACTCTGTCTCTGGTGAATCCTCTCTCACACACACATCCCCCACACACACACCTCTGGCCTGTACCCCAGCACTTGTATGCATAAATGAATAGATCTTTAAAAAAGAAAAAAAAGACAAGATTAAGAGGCTACTGTCTCCACTCATGGCAAGGACAAAAGTATGCCTTCAGCAACTGTGTTTTGAAGTGAACCTGAACATTCATCAAATCTTTCATACAACATACCAAATGAGGCTACCCAAGGGAGCAGTTTCTCCCTGTTAGAGTTAAATAAAATACAGATAATGGGTAATTTGGGGACACAGAGGATGAATCAACTGATAGGATAACCCTCCACAGCACCACCAGACTAGAGCACAGCAAGGAGGAACAATTGCACTGACCCTAATATTTCCGGAATCCTGTGGCTCTGCAGTAATGTTAGGCATTGAGTCAGGCACGGCAGCTGGAGTCAGGTAGCAGCTCTGTTAGTTGATGTCACAGGTATCTGAGTCTATGGGTAATGCACACCTTTCCAAGCCCTTTTCCTGCATACTGAGTCTTAGGCAGATTGCTGGCTTTTTCATTTCTTTCCTTGATGTTCCTATTCTATGATTCACCCTATAAATTTATGGCCTTGAGAGCAAGTGAGTACTTCTTTCAACTTTGGCCTTGGGTACTTCAGTTGTGTTACCTAGTCCTGGCCCTGCCTAGAGTGAAAGAGCTGGAGAGTGCAGAAAAAGAAAAGCAAACTATTCTTTTGCTCCATTGAAAGATATCTACCACCCCCTGCCAGGGTCACCTCTAGAGGCTGGAGGTAGTGATGCACACGGCAATTACAACAATGGTGTGCTTGCAGAAACACGTCCCAAAGAAGTCCTGCTTTGGGACTTTTTAACATTTTGACCAATTCCTTATCTCATTTCCCAATTCCCTGGTGCAAACAAAGGCATCCAACTTGGGTCTCAGGAGACGCTGAGGCCATCAGCCAGTATGTGTGGTGTGGCTGGAACAGTTTGCTTCTGCTGATCCGAGGCAGACAGGGGGCCTGTGTCCTTCACTGTGGTTCTGTTACAGGGCAGGGAGAGGAGCACTCAGAACCCCCAAACCTGCCCTCTCTGAATGGGTTCTGCCATCCGCCGCATTAAGACAAACAAAACCTTTAATGGAAAGGAACTTTAATACAACTAGGGTACAATAAAGAAAGAACAAAGACTATAGTTACTAAGTTAAGCATCCAAAGTTACCCATC